>CAJJDP010000043.1:511215-555253 GCA_905182995.1 Paramecium octaurelia
TTTTTTTTCCTTAATTTTTTAAATCAACTCTTCAAGTTCATTCAAAATGAATTTTTCATCGCCATCACTAATAAAGATTATTGTAATATGTTATGGAAACTCTTCAGACAACAATTTGTTTAAAACATATTTGAATGCTTTAGTAATGTCAGCTGACCCAGCTGCCATAAAAGGCTCAAAATCATGGATGTCTTCTGTAAATTGAATATTTAATTATTGGTCTTTGAGGTCATCGAAATTTTTTTTGTGAGCCTTCAAAATTTCCTCATATTCAAAATTCATTGATCTTGTACCATTCAATAATGTTATTGGAAATGATTAAATTTTTGTGGACTAAGGTGCTTTTCCTATTAAATTTTTCATAAAATTATTGATGTAATTGTTAATATTGTATGCGGATATGTACTTATGTAGATATTCTATTAATTTTTATCGAAAAAAAAATAAAAATAATTACCTAATGACTCAATCCTAATAGAAAAATAAAAAAATTACTTCAAAAATAGAAGATAAAACAACACAAGAAATTTAAAAAATTCTTTATTTATTATTTCTTCAACTTAATACCTCATCTACTGTCATTCTATCGATAACTCTATTTTTGAAAAGTTAATGTTTTAGATTCGATAATTTCATTCACTCTAATCAATTTGATTGAACAACCGAATCAGTTAACAAGGATAAATCAAAGTATAAATATATAAATCTTCTCTAAGAAATGGAATAACTTTGTCACGCTGAAAACATTCAAGCAATGCAATCTGAATTCTAAAAAGTCTAGTTAACTTTACAGCTATTTGAAAGTAAAAATAGAAAAATAGATAAATAGGACATATCTAATAAAAAGAATCAATTTTAATTGATAATAGTTTCTATATTTCAGAATAGTATTTAACAATTCTAAAAATTACTTTAGTGAAGGCAAAGCCAAGAGTTTGGAGAGCGATTGCTATTTAAGGAAAATAATAATGTAAACTAAATTTCCAACCGTCATGCAACATATACATAAGATTATGATAAGTTCTTTTTCTTTGCCTGACTTTCTTAAATTAATTGCAATATGGTCTTTTAATTATAGGCTTATATCAGCTGAGAATAATATATAAGAAATGAGACTGAAAGGAAATTAAGTTAATAAATTTATTACTTTTCTTGCTAATTAGGTAATTTTACAATAAGTCCATGGCTATCGCATAGGTTTTTATAGTTGATATCTCTTTCTTAAAAATACATTATAAAAATACATTATAAAAATACAAGTTAAAAAGTATAAGGGAATTGAGGATGTCTCATAATTCACATTGATCTATATCCTTATATTCATAGAAGATATCACACTCAACTCAAAATTATCAAAGAATGTAAAGTTACAATATAGAAATTTCCCTGCTAGAAATGTATATAGTTGAGCCATAAAATTTCACTCATCCGCTAGTGTTACTAAATGCGTATCAAGTAATTTTCTTTGCAACCTTTGAAAATAGTACATCTTAAAATTCACCATTATTATTTTAACAACAGAAGTATTTAATACAAAGGGTTCATTCTTTTTTTTTCAATTCATAGAATTTATTATAAATTAATGAAACAAGTAAAGCGATTTATAAATATTTATTTTGAAAAAAAAGATTATTAGAAATTTGAATCAATTCATAATTAGACTTTTTATTGTTAATTATTAAAGGATTAAGGATTCTTAAGTTGAATTAATAATACTTAAAAAGTATGGAATTATATAAAGGAATTGAAAATTTCAAAAAAATCATTCAACAATTTCTTACCTTAAAGACTAATTTAACTTCTTTCCTTATTCATATATATATAAAAAGGTTGAAAAAGAGAATTATGCTATGAATTACAATCATAAATTAATTTTTTGAGTATCTAAAGAAAGGAGGCAAAAAGTGAATAATTTAATTTCAATAAGTAATAAGATATTGATGTTTCAAGAATTGCAAAATATGCTCATCAGGATTAATACGGTTCAAATTCTATCAACTTTGCATCTTCATAAAATAAGAACTATAAAGTTTAGAATCATAAATTTAACTAACTTTAACCTTTTATGAATTCTTTTTAGTATAGGGATTTAATACTTTAATAACTAGTTGATATCAAAAATATTAAAGATTTTCAACTCAATTTTTAGAAATTTGACTCAAGAGTTTAGATCCTAAGCAAGTGAATTATAAGAAAAAGAGTGTTTGTGTCATATCCTACAACTTGAAGAAAACTCAAAATAGTTAGAAGCAGAAATCTATGGATTTAGAATTTTTCTGGAATTTATAGACTCATACAAGGCAAGCAAAAAATTTATGGAGTTTTGTATATTAAAAGTAATTATAAAGAATGGTAAGAATGCCTTAAATTGAAAGAAATTGAATGGCTCTTTGCTGAAAAGAATTAAATAGAAAACAATTAATATAATAATTAGCGAATATTTAAGTGTTAATTTATTCTTATATTTAATAAAATATATAAATAAATATATGATGAAATAAACATATTTCAAATAATATAATTCAATACATTATATTCCATAATAATTTTATCTTCATTGTTTTAGGATTGCAGATAAATCTGCAGAATATTATTAATCGTACAATCTTAGAGTGAGGAAAAATTTAAATTAAAGAATGTTTATATAAAAACCAATAGTAACTTTCAGATTTTTCAAAACATTTTTATATAGTTTTATCAAACAGAAGAAGGATTGCATAATGTATCCTTAATAATGTTTAATCGAGTTTGCTTGCATCAAATTGATCCAATTGCAACACACTATTTCGAAACAGACAAAATTAATTATGTTAATTGTAGCATAATTACAGCTATAATAAACTCCAAATAAAACTAATCATTTTTCACAATGAACTTATCCAAGTACAACAGCTGTTCTGCTATCATAATTATCTTTATGTTAAATAGTTTCTACTAATAAGAAAAGAATAATTTCTTAAAAGAAATTAGATGGAATTATAAACAAAAAATTGAAAAAAATGAAATAGTAAATTTAATTCTGAAAAACAAGAATTTCACAAGTAATCATTCAAATTTTGTTTCTTAATATTTATTACAAATTCCTAACTTATTTTAAAAAAAAAAATAGCTAGCTATAAGCATTTTTCTAATTTTAAAATTTATCAAAAGATGATTTAAGTGTAATAAATTACAAAGTTTAATTAGATGAATACAATAAAAACAAATGACTAAAGCTAAGAATAAGATATCACACTAAAATAAATTATAAATTTGAATTAAATATTTGATGCGTATCATCATGAATATAGCATTTTAGGAATTTATGAATTAAAAGATTGATTTTTTAAATAAAAATTACTAATTTTGCATTGTAATAATTGATTCCTTAAGTAAGATTACATTGAAGAAATTTAAAGCATGCTCTTTAGAGGGCTAAGATAACATAATTTCGAGCTCAACCAAAATAAATCTTTTGTTATCATGATTATTACAAATAAAAAAGAATTCTTTTATTTACATGAATCTATAGAATAACTCTATTAATAAGATAAGGGATATTGAGAGAGAATAGAATATTCATAAATATTCTAATATTGAAAAAAAATTGAAAATTATTCAATTTTAGAATTAGTGATAGTTTATTAAATGTAGAGCTAATTTTTTCAGAGATTTATTTTTAAGTAAATTAATATTATCAAAAAATGTTAATCAAATTTTTATTCCCATTTAAATAGAGGGTGGTATAGATTTGCTTTGAATATTTGGTAAATTATCAATTTGATAACTGGTTGTTGATTTAATATTTTTTGGGGATTAAGTTGATGTTTCAGATTTTGGCCATGTCATTCTGAAAGAATGTTGAGCTCATTATTCTTGAAATAAATACATTACTTCGTTTAAAAAGTACGAAAACACAATGCTAATTTAGTAATTTTAATCAAAAACGAAAAAAATTTCTTCTATATTCTTTTAAATAAAAAAGTTAAAGATATTATTAAAACAACATAATTTTATTAAGAATTTAGAAGGTATATAAGTAAGATAGAAGACTAAAACTAGAAATTTTCGATACTTTTATATTTGAAAATTCTCAAAACTATTGATTAAAAAAATCACTACTTAAATATATAAATACTAACATTCTTGGTTCTAATTATTTATCAATAGTAAGAGTTATATAATTGTGAAGCAGCTACCACATACAAAACTAATTCTAAGGTTATTTTAGAAGATAGATTATTATATAATTATTATTATCCATATATAATCCTACATTTTTGTTAGTTAAAGAATTATAAAAGTTGAAAAAATCATCTTTAAAATAAAAATATTTTTGAAGTAATCTCTTATTTTCATCCTAAAGTATAACATTATGTTCTTATATTTAAAAAATGTGAATATATATATAAAATAATTATATAAGAAATTTAAGTGATTTAATAGAATTAGAAATAATATTAATATAAAATGAGTGTTATAAGAGTAAAATGCTAAAAGGAATAACATGAGTTTGTAGAATTAGCTTGCTTAAATAAATAATGTAAAGCTAATAGAATTTATTGTCATTAATGTCTTAAAAATGGAGATCATGTCGCTCATCCAAAAGATTAAAAGAATTTAATTGAATTAATAGACTATTTTCATAATCTTGGCAAGGAAAGTGAGAAACTAATATAAAATTTATGTTTAATGGTAGAATAGTTAAAGGATTTAATGTTTTAATTAAATTAAGAATTGAGAACAAAATATCAATTTTCTAAAGAAAGATTGTAATCATTAAATACAAAACAATTGAATTAGGCTTTAGATTAGATAATTCAATATGATGATATTTAAATCATTATAAAAAATCAATTACAAATATGTTCAGATAATATGATCAAATAAATTCAAATACAAATGAATGAATTGAAATTAGATCAAGTAAAAATATATTAATTAAATCAATAAGATCAAAAAAAGGTAAAAGAACTATATTAATAAGGTATTCATATCATTTATTTAGCCAAAAAATTACATTATGATGATAAATATGAAGAGGCAATCAAAATATTAGATGGTGCATTAAAAATTGATCAAAATCATTTGGATTCATTATATTTAAAAGGTATTTAAACTATATGTAAATGAATTAGCTAATTGTTTAGAATATCTGCATCAATACAAAGATGCAATTATATGGGCTGATAAAGCTTTGTTGATTAATTCAAATCATTTGGATTCATTATCTTTAAAAGGTATTAAAAACTATATGTAAATGAATTAGCTGAATGTTTAAGATGGCTACGTAATTACAAAAATGCAATTATATGGGCTGATAAAGCTTTGATAATTAAATCAAATCATTTGGATTCATTAAATACAAAAGGTATTTCAACATTTCTAAAATAGGTGATTCATTACTGCGATTGGGGGAATATGAAGTAGCTCTTAAGATTATTGACTAAGCACTGAATTAATCTCCAAATCATCATTACTGCTTATACTTAAGAGGTTGATTATATTTCTATTTTGTAGGAGAATGCTTAAAATCATTACAAAGATTTGAAGAAGCAATTGTTTATTATGATAAGGCTAATTAGATCAAGCCAAATCAGTAAGTATACAAAAATGGCAAAGGTATACGAAGTATATATATATATCTAGCTGAATGTGAGAAATAAATTGATAATTATAAATGCATCTAGTGATTATTGAATAAAAGATATTAACTAATACCAAAATTGCACTACTCTATTCTATAATAAATATGTATTTATCTATAAATTTAATGAGGTTGAAGTTCAATTTACTTCAAATTTACAAATGATAGCAATTTTGCAATATCATTTTTTTAGTGTCACGGAATTATAGTGTTGATTATTTCAAAATTAATATATTCTCATAACAAACGCAACAAATTTCTATTGTAATAATTTGAAATAATGCAAATATAAAATAAAATATATGAAAATAATAAATATTTAGAAATATCAGACTTATCCATATGTCAAATCATGATCCATATTGATAGAAAATTCCCCTCTAAAACCCACTCTTTATTAATCAACGTAGGCTCTTGAAAGAACCTATCATGTGCTTATTGACAAAGTTTTGAATTACATCATGGCTGGATGAATAAGACCAACAAGATCCTTTCTAGAGAAAATAATAGACAACTCACAAACGAAGGGCTGAATAGCAATTAGGCAAGCAAGGAACGCAAGTAGGAGCTATTCCAAAAAAACTAGAACAGATGCGCTCTCATTAGGACGTACCTTTCGAAAATCTGCTTGTGTAATGTTCAGAAAAGCCTTATTTTATAAATTGATCTGAGGAGATTGATATTCTGGATACATTATGGATCATCAACCATCAGATATTCTTAGTCTATTGGAAATATACTCTGCTTATCAGAACTCTTTTAAAACTTAGCAAAGTATGCAGAAGATAGGAATGCTAGTTTCAACATCTAAAGAAGGTATCCTAGCTGGATGTAGAGTATCCTGGTACTCCTACGCAGACATAAATAATCCAAGAACGAAATGATAATGGGAGTCAAAAGGAATGCACCCTACCAAAATAAGAATAACTGGGGCTGGATATTTGAATAGGGCGATGATAGAAATATTATTTATAAACAATTTTGTAGGTTGATATTTCCAATTCAATTGATGAACGCATAACTTAGCAATAGAGCCTGAATATTACACTCTACCCATATGTAAAAGATGTTTTTAGACCTAGAAGGATACTTTGGGATATTATAACAAGACGTGAACCTTGTCTTAAGTAAGGCTGTCCACAGTCAATGATTAATTGCACATACAAATAATAATATAATAATACTTTCGATATCTATTGAGTTGAATATTCAACTCCTATGTATCACCTATAGTTCTAAAAGTCTTAATCTATATCACTCCTATTTAGGTAAAAAAAATATAAAATATTGTGTTGAGAATTTCATATTGGACATCATCTGTACATTCTATTAAATTGAATCTATTTCCTAGTTTTTGAAATAATGTTCTATAAATTATTAATTTACATTAATGCAAATAAAACTGCTAACTGCAAAGAAACACTTCATTTTGTCTGCTTTGACTGACACTATTTCTCATGTTAAGACAACCTTACTAAGGCTTATATTTAGGAAAACTTAGTCGTTTACCTATCTATTCACAAAGACCATTCGATTTGAAGTTGCCATATAAAATTTGAATAATATTCTTTCTGAAATTAAAATTCAAGCAATTTGATCTAATCGAAATTTAGTGTATTTTGAATTAGGGGTCAAAAAAAACTAATTGGTGTTTTAATTAATTCATAAATTATAACTGATAACTAGTTCTATTTCTAATTTTAAAACTCTCTCTATTTTTATTTATGATCACTTAATGAACATGATTAACTTAGTCAGTATTGAATTTGATTTTAACTGCATGGGATCGATTATAATCTTATATTTAATATCTCATTCGTTAGCGATAATAAATTTAATAACAGAATTTAAAATTAATTTTTTGTTTGTTTGCAAATTGCCTATATGTAATATTCGAATATAACAAATTGACAATAACCTATTAATGGCTTTGAATAGCAATTAGAGAGAGAAGTATTGGTTAGAAAGGATTAATAATGAACTAAAACCAAAACTGCATACTCTTTCTTCTTTTTAACAGGTTAGAATTACTTATATAATTTAAAATAAAAAAAACTTCATTTGGTCATTAACAGGTAAGAATATTTAAAGGGTAATTCAGATAAATATTTTTGTAAGTTAGTGTCTTTGCTTTAAAAATTTTGTGATAATTAATTATGATATCCATAAAAATAAACTTTCTTAACTTTTATCAGTAATTTAAAAAAGATCTTAATTTTAGATGACAAATCAGCTTAATATTTTTACGAGTTAAAGATTTTAGTCTTAAAAACTTCAGACCTAATGAATAATATATGCAAATAATTAAATAGATATATAACCTTGAAAACTTTACTAATGAAATTTAAATATTAGTGTAAATCGCCTTTAATCACTTGAAATACTGAGATCGCAGATTTAACTTTAAGTTGATTAATAAGAGGAGTTGGCTTTTTCGCAAAATTCACAAATTCGACTTTATTCTGACGAATTTAATCCTAAATACAATAAGGAATGGAATAGAAAGTATATAAAGAAGCAAGAGGACCTTCATATCAAATAGATATGATTGTTATTTTCATTAGATTGTTATGGATCTGGATTAAATGTAAATAAATATAGGTTAAATTAATATTGGATTGGCTTAAAAAGATTGCAATCCAAATGAATGGAGAATTCTGTTTCATGGCACATAATTTTTGCTGTTAGTTCAATAGTGAAAAATAATTTGATTCCTGGTATGTCCTAGATACATAGTGATGACTTATGCCTAGATGAAGATGGAAGAACAGTTAAAGTTGGTAAAGGCGTTTATTTTACAGTTGATGTATAATTAGCATTGCTTTATGCTAAAAAAAGTATAATTTAAATGCTTTTGTTATTATGGTAAGAGTATATCCTTAAAAAAAAATAAGACAACCCTAATACCCGAAATAGGGGGTCATTTTGTAGTTAATGATTCGAATAATATAAGGCCCATATAGATTTATATAACAATATTTATGATGATAAATTATTTATTAATTAATACAATTTCATTTCCAAAACATTCAGTATTATTTTAAATAAGTACAGAACATAAAATATCTCAGCAAGTAATAAAAATAGGTTCAATCTCAAATCACATTATCTTTTATTAATAATTTANGAGCCTGAATATTACACTCTACCCATATGTAAAAGATGTTTTTAGACCTAGAAGGATACTTTGGGATATTATAACAAGACGTGAACCTTGTCTTAAGTAAGGCTGTCCACAGTCAATGATTAATTGCACATACAAATAATAATATAATAATACTTTCGATATCTATTGAGTTGAATATTCAACTCCTATGTATCACCTATAGTTCTAAAAGTCTTAATCTATATCACTCCTATTTAGGTAAAAAAAATATAAAATATTGTGTTGAGAATTTCATATTGGACATCATCTGTACATTCTATTAAATTGAATCTATTTCCTAGTTTTTGAAATAATGTTCTATAAATTATTAATTTACATTAATGCAAATAAAACTGCTAACTGCAAAGAAACACTTCATTTTGTCTGCTTTGACTGACACTATTTCTCATGTTAAGACAACCTTACTAAGGCTTATATTTAGGAAAACTTAGTCGTTTACCTATCTATTCACAAAGACCATTCGATTTGAAGTTGCCATATAAAATTTGAATAATATTCTTTCTGAAATTAAAATTCAAGCAATTTGATCTAATCGAAATTTAGTGTATTTTGAATTAGGGGTCAAAAAAAACTAATTGGTGTTTTAATTAATTCATAAATTATAACTGATAACTAGTTCTATTTCTAATTTTAAAACTCTCTCTATTTTTATTTATGATCACTTAATGAACATGATTAACTTAGTCAGTATTGAATTTGATTTTAACTGCATGGGATCGATTATAATCTTATATTTAATATCTCATTCGTTAGCGATAATAACTTTAATAACAGAATTTAAAATTAATTTTTTGTTTGTTTGCAAATTGCCTATATGTAATATTCGAATATAACAAATTGACAATAACCTATTAATGGCTTTGAATAGCAATTAGAGAGAGAAGTATTGGTTAGAAAGGATTAATAATGAACTAAAACCAAAACTGCATACTCTTTCTTCTTTTTAACAGGTTAGAATTACTTATATAATTTAAAATAAAAAAAACTTCATTTGGTCATTAACAGGTAAGAATATTTAAAGGGTAATTCAGATAAATATTTTTGTAAGTTAGTGTCTTTGCTTTAAAAATTTTGTGATAATTAATTATGATATCCATAAAAATAAACTTTCTTAACTTTTATCAGTAATTTAAAAAAGATCTTAATTTTAGATGACAAATCAGCTTAATATTTTTACGAGTTAAAGATTTTAGTCTTAAAAACTTCAGACCGTTTAATTAATGAATAATATATGCAAATAATTAAATAGATATATAACCTTGAAAACTTTACTAAAGACATTTAAATATTAGTGTAAATCGCCTTTAATCACTTGAAATACTGAGATCGCAGATTTAACTTTAAGTTGATTAATAAGAGGAGTTGGCTTTTTCGCAAAATTCACAAATTCGACTTTATTCTGACGAATTTAATCCTAAATACAATAAGGAATGGAATAGAAAGTATATAAAGAAGCAAGAGGACCTTCATATCAAATAGATATGATTGTTATTTTCATTAGATTGTTATGGATCTGGATTAAATGTAAATAAATATAGGTTAAATTAATATTGGATTGGCTTAAAAAGATTGCAATCCAAATGAATGGAGAATTCTGTTTCATGGCACATAATTTTTGCTGTTAGTTCAATAGTGAAAAATAATTTGATTCCTGGTATGTCCTAGATACATAGTGATGACTTATGCCTAGATGAAGATGGAAGAACAGTTAAAGTTGGTAAAGGCGTTTATTTTACAGTTGATGTATAATTAGCATTGCTTTATGCTAAAAAAAGTATAATTTAAATGCTTTTGTTATTATGGTAAGAGTATATCCTTAAAAAAAAATAAGACAACCCTAATACCCGAAATAGGGGGTCATTTTGTAGTTAATGATTCGAATAATATAAGGCCCATATAGATTTATATAACAATATTTATGATGATAAATTATTTATTAATTAATACAATTTCATTTCCAAAACATTCAGTATTATTTTAAATAAGTACAGAACATAAAATATCTCAGCAAGTAATAAAAATAGGTTCAATCTCAAATCACATTATCTTTTATTAATAATTTAGTTTAGGTATATTAAATGATCAACAATGTTCAATTATTGAGTGTATATAAATGCTTTAATGAAATCATATTCATAAATAAGGTTCCATTATGTGTTTTATAAAAAAGATCCTCTTAGTGATGAATCGATTGGGTATTAAACTGAATTCTTTTGAATGGAAATGCTGAAGTTAACTAATTCATTTTATCTTTGCAGATTAGATAAGATTTAACTAATATATTCATCGATATTGATTGAAATGTTGGTGATTTGAAATATTCATTCTTGATATTTTATTTTCATAATTCAACATTGAATACAAACTAATCTGGCTGAGGCAAAAAATTGATTGCTGTTAAACTTCTATAGGCTATGAATCCTTCTTCATTTTTCCATTTTAAGCTTACTAATAACATTAAATAAACCACCTAAACCTTCATCTACTTAATACAGTTAATTCATATCAAATACAATCTGATTCTCTTCAAAAAATTCATTATAATTGAATTTTTAGAAAAACCCTTACTCAGGTCCCTGTCTAAACAACATAATATTTTATAATTTTCCACTTTTTAATACAGATTCTTTTAAGAAAATTAAAAATATATAAATATAATAGAATTATGTAATAAGTTGAATAATTTCAAGTGAAATTTGAAAAAGTCATCGGACGAGGAGCTTTTGGGTAGATTTTTTAGGGGGAAATCGATGTTAGTAAAGTTGTTGCCCTCAAAGTCTAAGATAGAATAACTGAACATGAGAAGCAGATTTTAACTGCACTTAAAGGGAATTAATTTGATCATATCATTGAAGTGATTGCTTTTGAAGAAAACAACAAAGGAGTTTTCACGGTTATGGAACTCGGACAATGCTTGTAATTACAAAATCAATCTGATAAAAGAAGGATTTGTTTGGAAGTATACAATATTAAATATCTTAGATGTCTAAAGGGGTTGCATAATTACATAAATTAAGATTTTTTCATAGAGATTTAAAACCAGATAATTTTGTATTAGGATAAGATAATAAAATCAAATTGATAGATTTTGGAATTTCAAAAACAATTGAATCTATAACTTAATCTCGAATGCAAGGAACATCAAAATATATGGCTCCAGAAGTTGTTGCATGCACAGATTATGATTCTTCTGTTGATATTTGGTCTTTGGGAATATTGTTTTATGAAGTATTTACAAATGAATAATTTTTTGCAAAATTTGAAGAGTCTGATATGATTCAAATAATTCAAGAAGTTCAGCAAATATAAATCAATTAAAAAATAAGAGGATAAAAATAATTAGAATAATGGTAAAAAGAATTATTATAAAAAATGATTGTTCAAAAATTGGATGAAAATTTACAGTTGGTCTAGTCTATAGAAAGAATAAGTATAGATGAAGTAATTCAAGTGCTTGAAAAACATGATGAATCAATTATTCAAGACAATATTGAATTAAAGCAGGATAAATAACATAATTAGGTTGGTCTTAACTTCATTAACTAATTTATTTTATACCATTATACTATGCTTCTTCAGTTAATGTAAACATTAAAAATAAAAATACCATAATACTTTTTGTAGATTAGCAATTTTATTCTACTTATGATCTCCAACATTAAATTATGGCTTTTTAATATTTAGCATTCTTTATTAATCTGTATCAAAGAGGAGTAATAAAAGAATGACTAATTAATTTAATCAAACATAAATGAAATACAGAATTATTTAAAACCTTATATAGAGCTCTATTTGTATCTATACCCTATATTAAAAGTAGCTTATTAAAAATGTTTACACTATTTACAAGTAGTTTATTAAGCTGTAATGTATTTTTTCAAAATAGTTGTAAAAATCCCAGTAGTGATCATACTTGTAAATTACAATTTCGGAGTAATGCTTTTAAAAAGATGTTATCTAATTATTTAGTTATTTAAAAGATTTTAAATCATTATTATTTATTAATTAATAAATGTATCTAAACCTAAATAATACCCTATTGCGCTATTAATTGGGGAAGCTGGTGTTGGTAAAACAAAATTGTACAATCAAATTAATGATTCAGAAACCTTGTAATATGAAATTATAGAGACAAGTTCTTTTGATTTTTAACATAATTATGAATAAAGGGAAAAGCAAATAACAGAATTTTAAGATATATTTTATAGTAAACCAAATAAAGTGGCTACATTATTCTTGGTTGTAAAATTTCAAGAGCTTCATTTAATGAAAAGATCAATATTGAATATTTATCCTTACTTCAAGAAGTTTTAGAGTTAAATAACCCTTGTTGTTACTCATTTTGATTTAAGTGATGACTAGAAATAAGATAAAATTGATTTATAAATAGCATTAAAATTGTTTAAAGTAAAGTCCATTTTATTTGTTGGTCAGAAAACATCGAAATAAGAATTAATAGCTTAAATAAGAGCTTCAGATTGTTTAATTCCAATTGGAGAAGGCTATTAATTTGATTTATCTGATACAATATTTGAACAGTTTCACAAATAAAATCGATAGGAAGTTATGAATGCTTAATAAGAGTTGATTGAATGATTGTGAGTTTTATCTGACATATAAGTGGTTCATACTTATAGATATTATTTTTTATATTTATATTATGTTCTTTTTTTATTTAATTTGATTTTTATTATTGTATAAACTTAAAATAGATTATTTATATTTAAATACAGTTTTTTCTAATTCTCAAACCTTATTGTTCAAATAATTTTATTTCTTTCCAATTTATTCAACTTTAAAACTAACAAAGCTTTATTTTATTCCATTTTTGGATTAAATTCCATTAGAATATTAAACTTAGAGGATGGTGAATATACAATTAAATAAAATTCAATTGCCAGATTATTCAAATCTGATTTATTGACGGCCAAATAATTAAAATAAAGAAACTTTAAGGTACCCTTGAAATAGAAAGTCTCCTGAAGCCTTATCAATATCAATAATCATTTCAAGTTTGAACGAAGCATTAAATAGTCCTAGTGATTTATTATAGAGTTTATTTTGACCATGTGCTTAATTATCATTCAAATAATCGAATTCTTATAACATAGAATCTTTTATAATAAGGTTAATATTTTATTATTAATAGACAGCTGAATCAGGAAAAAAGTTCTTTCTATCAGATATTCAACAAAAATAAAGGATGGGACAGCCATGACAAGATTCAAAATTATTCTCTCCTTAAGTTTAGAATAAAAACCTCATAAAAATAGTTTTTTCATCTATAATGTAAGGGTGTTAACAAGAGAGATTTAAAATTGATATATGCAATCGCCAATTGTTAGGTCAATTTGATCTTTGATTTTTTGAGTATAACTCCAATTATTTGTGAACCAAGTCAGAGAATTAAACTTTTATTGGTTTCAAATGCTTGAGAATTAGAAAATCAACAAAGGCATAGATTCGAGCTTCAAAATGTAAGGTAGCATTATAATAATTGATTTGCAACCGTATTTATAGAATATCAAAAATATTTGGTAATTTGTTAAAAATCATTAAGCGTGAAAACTGATATCACCAAGACCTAATGAATATTTTTGAGCAGAATTACATATTCACATTTGTTGCAAATTTTTAGAAAATTGAAAACATACCGTGATTTTAATATCAAATAAAAATGAATTGTTAAAATTGACTCCATATATGGATTTGTTAATTAACACGTGTTGAAAATGTAATAAGCCAGCAATGTTATATGATGTTATAATTTATCATTTGGCGAAAACTATAAACTTGATTAATTGATTTGCGCTCTCCAATATAATGCAAAGTAAAAGGTCAGCACTTCCTTTACTATGCATTTGTCTGATTTTATCGAACTTTAACATTTCATTTTTCTGCTATAAAATTGCTTACAATAATTGTCTATAATTTATATAAATTGTAATAATAGTTAATTAAAGAAGCTTCCTGAATTTCTTTATTATTAAGATCCAAAACATTCTGATTTTGTATGGTATACAATGAAATACAAAAAATGTTAGAAACAGGCACAATTTTAGATTTGTTAGAGAAAATAATTAATTTAAACTCAAAATCATCGGGTGGAAGGAGAATACTTTGCTTAAAACCTTCTCAAAATCATTGTCTTAAATTTAATTATAAAAGCTGTAATTATGTCTGAAGTTGGGTTCTTACACACTACACACTGGGCAAATTGAATATTAGGATTTAGAGATATTATATAAAATAAATAATTACATAATTGAAGGAGTTGGGTGTGAGGTGTTAAATTTACTCAGAATAGGTCATAAAGTTATCATTCACTTATATCTATGATGATGTGATCTTAATAGAAGGGAGAATTTAATGTGAATTTCATATAAAAAATTATATTTCTAACAAGGTTTAAACTCACACAAAGTCATAAATTATATGTCTTATACATTTTCTACAGTTTCATTCAATAGCTGATTAATTCAAATTCACTCATATTGTATTATGATTATGTCATTCCTCTGCAAATTGAATATATACAATAATTTTGTTTCAAGGAATTTCAAATATCTTCGATAAATTAAAGGGAACCATTTTATTTAACAGATAGTACAGACTAGAATTTAATAACATGAATATAATCTAATATATTGAAAATAAATAAGTAAATAGCTAGGTTTCATTCTTAGATTTTTCTACATAATAAGTTTAATCCCATAAATATTGATGTAGGCAAGATTTATATCTTTAAATATACACTTGCCAATTTAATATCCCAGTTATAAAATATTTTCCTATTTTAATTTTAAAAATATTTCTAATATTCACTCTAACCATGCAAGCGATGCTTGATATAAAATTCAATTATTATCCTATACTTTTTAGTTTTATTTGATTGAATAAGACTCATTTTAATGGATATCTAGCACATCACATGAATTGCTTGTACAAGTTGATTGTACTATCTTAGAATATTATTTTGGAACAGTCTATTCAAGTGATGTGCTTTAGATATAAAATTATAAAATTTATCTGTTAAACATTAGTCTGTTTTATTCAATTGATGATTTTAAATGTTGAAAGCGAAGTTATTTTTTTAAACAGAGTTATCAGCAAAACTTAAATTCAAAACCTATTTCTTTTATTATAATGCCCATTTTCCTATTACAATGATGAAATTATAACCGATATTACAATTCATTTTATTGTCTTTAAAATTTTGGAATATTAAAGCAAAGAATAAAATTTATAGTTGAATAATAATATTTTTTTTTTTTTGGCTTTAAAAGTCTTTGAAATCATTTTATAATAATATATATAGCAATCCATAAATTGAGAATTGTTTTCAATAATTTTTAGATTACTTTTTAATTTAATATTAATGCCTTGTAGACGCTATTACTTATTATACTTCATCTTATCATTTTTTAATTGTTTTTACATTCAAAAATTTATTCCAAATATACAAATTTTTATATATTACGTCATTTATAATGAAAAAGGATGCTATAAATCCAAATTAAATAGAAAATCATTATTAATTAAAATAACATTTGATAAAATATGCTAGAGTGCGAAGAATAAGATCATAATTAATAAGAGATAATATTAATCTGTATAAATGTAGATTGTTAAATAAAAAGATCATGTTGTATAGATTGTATTGTAAAACACAATTCACATAAATAAGATTTGAAATCAATTAATTAAATTACAAAATGGAAAAAAAGTACAACTAATGACTACGAAATATATTAGAAAAAGATTACTTAGATTGTTGAAATAATGAGTTAAGCTCAAAAATACGTATCTTGTTTTGTTGAAGATTTAGAAAAGTCATTCGACGAAATCATGATAGAAGAGTTTGAAAAATAAGTTTGCAATTTATTAAGAATCCAGCAATTATCATCATCCTTCAATTAATTAACATCTAATCTAGAAACATTTATGGAACCTATTTCTTAAATATTTTCTACAGTTGAGTCATCTTCAAAAGACAAATGGGTTAAAGCTTAGCCACCTCTGAATATCACTAAAAATTAATATCAAAATATTGCCTAGGAATAATCAATACAAAAGGAATAACAAATAGATTTTGAAAATAAAGAGCCTAAGCAAGAAAAATAAATGAAAAAATTCGAGAATTTAGATTTAATAAGGAAAGAGAATGGTTTTAATATTTATCAATATCCTAGATATTACAAATCATCTATAGAATGTCTTGAAGAATATAAAACAATAATTTTAATAGGAACTTAAAATTCAGATAAGTAAAATTTAATTAATTTATTTGTAAATTATTATTATGGTGTTGAGTTTTCAGATAATTATAGATTTGAAATAATGGATGATATTGATATATCTAAAGATAGACAAAATGATGAATATTAATAAATGAAAGTCTATTATGTTACTCCATCAAATGGATAATCAGGACTTAGAATTATATATACATTAGATTATAATGATGATCTAAGTTATGATGATTAAAACAAAACAGATACAATTTAAAATGTAATATATAATTCAGCTTCACTTAATCAAAATATTCTAATTGGTTTTGTCATTCCATAACAAGTGTAAATAGGAACATTTTTTATGTTGGAATCTATTTTAAGTAGATTCCCAAACATTTTAATCAATAATATACTCTTTTTATTTCCAGATTGTACAGATGAATTTCCTAAGTAAAAGCAAACATTGTAATCTAAAACAGAAATGATTAATGGAATACTATCTCCAGTTTTCAAAATGATACCAACTAAAAGTAATTTTTGGTATCTCTAATTTAATACTAGTGTGGTATATTAAGAAAATAAAAAAAAATAGAATTAAGTTTTCTGGGAAATGGGAAAGAATAGTTTTTAATTGCTACTTAGTGAATCTTTATCAAATAAAATTAATTGCAATATATTATTGGAGATGAAGTGTAAGTATGATGAATTTTTTAAAGTTATTAATTTCTCAATGTTTACAGAACAAATGAAGGAAATGTTTTTATTTTTGTATAAAAGAGAGAATTTTCAAATCTAGTTTTTATAGTAATATGAAAATATTAAACAAAAACTAGAAGACTTTCTAGATTTTAGTAAGACAAAGACATAATAACAAAATGGACCCATTCATTATTTATATTATTTCCAAAATAATGATGAAGGTTTTAAATAACCTATTGAAAAAATTATGAAGGACTATAACTACTTCATAGAGTAAAATATTCAAAAATTTCGTGATTTCTAAATCCTTATAAAAAACAAAGATGATTATAATTAAGATTTTGAGCATTTTTATGAATAGTTTAAAAATTTTGGAAGTTTTATGGAGTAATAATATAAGTCATGGCAATAATATTTCAAATTTAATTCAATATTAACCTCTATAAATCACGGTTAAGGAAAATATTATGAACTTTTAAATTCCAAAGAATAAAGTTTAATTCAAGAAGGGTGGCAAGAAAGAGCGAAACTATTAACAAAAACAAGTAAATCCTTTTAATATTTTGATGGTCTCATCAAATTACCTAATCTAGAGCAACTAATAAATTAATGGTTTGATTAATATTTTAGTGAAAAGGGGTGTACTATTAATAAATATTATAAAATTACATGGTAGTTTACAATTAGTATTTATTGGGTATTGGATGTTGTATAAGTAGAATTATTTAAGAATTATCAACAATTACAAATTAAAAAAAGAATATCAGAAGATTGTGATAAGCATTTTGACAATTTTATTTTAAGAATTTTGCAAGATATATTAAATTGATTGTTTCATAATGTATATTAATATCATTCATCAGAGATCTAAAGCGAATCTTTAAGGTATTTCAAATAAAACTTAATATGTAACCAGAAAACAATAATTTGAAATTATATGCTCAGATGTATATCCACAATAAAACGTATAGTTTTTAATCTTTAATCGTTTTGAATAGTCCCAAAGAAGTAAAACATTACTCTCATTAAGAAATAGGACTATTTTATCTTAAAACATTTTATTAGCAATTTCATCATATCATTGTTGATTCTATTATCTTACAAATATAATGTAATTTAACTGAATTTTTAAACTAATTAATAATGTAGATAAATTGCCAGTAATTAAAATTAAGAAACCCAGAGTTTATGGATTTATTATAATTAATGATATAAGGATTTAAAAATTAGACACTTAAAAGATATTCAGAATCAATTTCAAAAGAATCTTTCCTTCCTACTTTGCTAAGTTTGTAGAACTACTCTAAAAAAAATACCAAGAAAGCATTACCTTTTTTAAAAATCCCATCTGAATTTTTAAACTGTATTTTGAATCTTTACTATAACATAAAATGTCTAAATTTTGATGATGGAATAAAATATGGAAACCAAAATCTGAGAGAAATATCAATTTTCTCAGATCTAACTTTTTACAAGAAGATTCAATTTATCTATTCTCTTAGTTATCTATAGTCAGGGGGTAATAGTAATTTTTGGAATAAATTCTATGATAAAAAGTATCTAAATTTTGGTTATAAATTGATGTTGCATATCAAAATTTGCTATAATATTGATTACTGTTTAATTTCTTCTACATCGCTAAGATGTAAACCAAATTAAATAAGCTATGACCAGGTTCTATATCCTTGATTTAAAAGTTTACGATGATACAAGGATGCTTAAAATATAAGTAGAAACTTTGAAATTAGGCTTTAAAAATTTAATGGTTTATTAAAGAATTGTTTTATATGTTTCCTTGATAATAAATGATTAAATTACTGAGTTTTGATTATTAAACAAGAAAAAAAATCTCAACAAATAGTTGTTACCTATTTACTCAGATAAGAATTTTCTTTTTCTATTAATTTTTTTTTTTTTTATACAACAATCATTACATAATGTCAGATTACTTTCTAAATGTCTGATCATACTGTTGCTTCTTTTTTCAATATTTGAGGAAATCAAATAGTTGATTAATATTATTAGATTTTATTATATATGTAATTAATCTAAGTTTGGACTTGAACAATATTTTGACTTGGTCTCATAATATATTTCAAACCGAGGGTGCTCTTTAGAAATGGTAGAAATATTGGAAGATAGCTAGAGTTAATAGATGATTATCATGAGTATTCAGTTATATTCATAGAATAAATAGCTTCAAGTCATTATTATTAAAACTATGTCTCTTGGATTGAGTGGAAGAATAATTTTAGTGAGTAAGACGCTGCATTGTAGCATTAATTATCTGACTGAGTAAAGGCATAAATTGAATAATTTTTTTATTAAATTTCTAGGAAACAGCATGTGAATATTGAAAATTCGATATTTCTGGAATCAAAAACAAAAATAGGTGTTGGCATATCTAAATAATTATATAACAATTTTAAGGTAATGAGATATTCATATTCTAACTTAGAATAGCTAGTTTACTAGGGAGATATATGAGATGGAAAAATTAGGGGGGAGTAATTTGATTCAGAAGTATTTTGGATAATAAAAGTAATAAGGATTTTGCAATATGCTATCTATTTTTTAAAGGTAGGATGATTTTGAGAGGAAACTAGACTTGTCAGCTGAAAAAAAATTTCCAAGATATATTGTAATTTTCCAATGATAATTAATCTAAAAAACTATTCTTATTTCTAAATGGAGATACAAGCAGGCAAAACAAATAAAAGAATAATAATATCTACTCCCTTTTCATCTGAAGGGATGGCCATGTAATAAACTAAAATTGGATTTTCAACAATTAAACCCTTATCGGTTTCTATAGCATTACTACTCATTAAATTAAATGTTTAGAATTCAGAATTACAATCAATTCACTACTTATAGGAATCTTGGAGTTTTATAAGGTGAGATCAAGTTAATAACCTAACCTGAAAGATTTGCAAACGCTATTTCTTCATAGATTTGCAGTTACACTAGATGTTCTTTTTGCTCTTTGTTCTAAATCCACATCCATTTCAAATCATTTCAAAATTTTCCATCAATTTAAATACTTCATTTAAGTTGTGATTACATATCCAATACCAAATTCATTTTTTATTTAATTTATGAATTCCTTAAGGTGACTACACAGTATCAGGACATAACATACAGAATGAATTACAAATTGAAAGGCCTCAAATTTTAGCTATCATAAAAAATGGTAGCCTTTTGAATTAGACATCTTTCAAAAAGAATTTCAAGGATTAAGGTNTTCGATATTTCTGGAATCAAAAACAAAAATAGGTGTTGGCATATCTAAATAATTATATAACAATTTTAAGGTAATGAGATATTCATATTCTAACTTAGAATAGCTAGTTTACTAGGGAGATATATGAGATGGAAAAATTAGGGGGGAGTAATTTGATTCAGAAGTATTTTGGATAATAAAAGTAATAAGGATTTTGCAATATGCTATCTATTTTTTAAAGGTAGGATGATTTTGAGAGGAAACTAGACTTGTCAGCTGAAAAAAAATTTCCAAGATATATTGTAATTTTCCAATGATAATTAATCTAAAAAACTATTCTTAAAATTAAATTATGTAACGAGAGGCAGATAAGGACAAATTTAGTTTTAATAACTTTTGGGTACTAAATACATTTGTCATAGAAATATCATTTTTTAACATCAATGATATATAAAAAAATTTGTTACTTTAGCTCATTTCAACGTTCTTTTTTGATTGTATTGAGATGGAATCAAGCTATTATAATTGGAGAAGTATTAAGTCTTCTTGGATTTAATTATGATATTTCTATGTGGATCCTGTTATCATCAATCATTTTTAGTAGAATTTTTGAATACATTTTCAAAGTAATCAATTTATTATATTTTAGACTTAAGTCAAAAACTTTTTTTATATGAAATAAGTAAGAATTTTTTTTATCATTAAATTATTCCTATTCTTGTTAATGTTAGCCACATTTTTATTTGGAATATATTTCTATTTAATGATCTAGAATTAAACAAGTTTGGTATTAAATACTAATTAATCATTAGATAATTTCATATGACTTTGCCATTTTAATTGATCTACTATTTTTGGATATGATCTTATTTATTGCCATTAAATTTTGGATAAGGGAAGAAAAAATTAATTAGAATAAACTTAGAGATTTTAATTTATAGCGAAGGCCTAGAACATCAGTTAATTTTGAAATTATCTAAAAATACATCCAAGATTTATATCATCATTTAATTTTTGATTTATTAATAAAATTTATTAGATATTTAATTGAAGTCATTTATTAATAATATTAATAAAAATTAAATTCACTTTTTATTTTCCAGCCAAGAAGATAAAAGTTGAGGAGAGAAGCTGCAATGAAAGTAACTGTAGAAAAAAGAATTTTGATCACCTGATCAGTCAAATAGGGGGAATTCTATAAGAATTCGACCATCCTAGACAGACCCTTCCCTTATGGGGAAAGCTCTACTTTGGCCATAGATTGAACAATAATATAGAGTGAACTCGCCCAAAGAATTTCACTGCTTAGCCTAGATCCTTTGGGTAAGTGTATATAACAGAGAGTGGAAGAAATGATGAAGAATGAAAAACAATGAATTAAACGCAAAAGGATAATGTAAGAGCTGATTTATTGGATTAAGATGGAAATGTTAAAAAATAGCATAAATCCATGATGAAAAGTTCGAAACTCTATATTGAAAGTATTGGAAATAGAAATGGAAAAGAAGAAGTGACAACCTGTCCTACAGGATATCTCAAATGTAGTAAAAAATGTTTGAAAACTCCACCCGATGGGTATTATTCAGATGGAATTAGTTGCATTTAATGCAATAGTAAATGTACAAAATGCACATCTCCAACTATATGCTAAGCATGTAGTTAAAACAACTTTCTAACTTTGTAGACTTGTAATAATGTTTGTACTAATAAATATCTTTATATGGATCCAACAACATAGACTTGCGTTACAAAATGTCCACCCTAACTTTATCATGAAGAATCGTATGATAAAAGGAGTTGTGTTGAGGATTGTCTCTTAGGTTTTAAGTTTAATGATTAATGTGTTGATTCCTGTCCTAAAGGAATGTATATTAACAATAATTTCTGTATGAAGTGCCCCTAAAAATGTGAAGAATGTACATCACTAACAAATTGCACTTTATGTGTTCAAAATTATTTTTTGGAAAATGGACGCTGTTAGTTAAGTTGTTTTTTTGGCAAAACGGATTATAAAAATCATGCTTGTGTCTCATAATGTGATCCATCACTATTTGAATATTAAAATTAATGTTTAGAAAGTTGTCCCACAAATCCGGTATTTTATTATCATTCAAATATCTGCATGGATGCATGTCCAAATAATACAGTCTAGTATAATTAAGAGTGTCTTGATTGTGATGTGTCATGCTCAACATGTATTGGCCCCTCAAACAATGATTGTCTAATTTGCAAAGAAACCTATTATTTGCATGATTAATAATGTATTCTTACTTGTCCTCATTTATATAATGAAGTAGATAGATCTTGCGTTATTTCTTGTCCTCGAAATCTTCTGTTGGATGGAAATAAGTGTGTTTTGATTTGTAGTTTGTACATGTATTCTAATACCTGTTTGTCAAGCTGTCCACCGGGAACATACAAATCAAATTAGATTTACTATGATTGCTCTTAAAATTGTCTTGAATGCGATTCTTTTGGATGTAATAAATGTGCAAATGGATCATTTTTAAATGATGGAAGTTGTAGTAATTATTGCCCAAACTATTACAATATTATCTAAAATCAATGTGAGGAATAGTGTCCAGAAGGAACATTTCTTTATATTGATCAATGCTATGCATCTTGTCCAGCAAATACATATACATACCTGTAAGCATGCATTTTAGACTGCCCTTTGAGAACAATTGTAATAGATTTCATTTGCTACTAATGCCCAGGGAGATGCGCAGTTTGTAAAAATCAATACGAATGTCTTAATTGTGATGAACCTTATTACTAATATAAAGGAGAATGTGTTATGGCATGTCCAACAGTACTTCCTTATTAGAATAAAATTTATCATGAATGTTAATCGGAATGTTCTCCAAATACATATGAAAAAGGATATGACTGTGTTAAAGAATGTGATTTAATTATCTATTAGAATAAATGTGTAAAATAATGTCCATACGGATATTATGGTAATACGATATGTAAACCATGTAAATTGGAGTGCAAAGATTGCACTGATTTTAATATTTGCACAGAATGTTCAGACCATTTTTACCTTGAGCATAATTAATGTGATAAACAATGTACTAGAATCAAAGATCTGAAATAAAAGAAATGCGTTGATTCATGTTCCTCGCTTCTGTATCAAAATGTGTGCTTTGAAAATTGTCCTATAAACACATTTTAACATACAAATACATGTCTTCAAAAGTGCTTAGATGGATATTTTGGTTCGAAAGAATTCAAATGTGAAAAGTGCCCTTATTAATGTATCACATGCACATCTTTTAATTAATGTAGCAGTTGTAAAGTTGGATATTATTTATATCAGAATTAATGTTTAAATTAATGTCCTGATAAATTATTTTCAAATCAATTAATCAGTTAATGTTCATCATGGTGTCCAGATAAAACATTCACATTTAGAAATTAATGCTTATATGAATGTCCAAGTGATTATTTTAATGACACCGAAAATTATAAATGTGTTTCATCTTGTAGCAATCAACAATATCGTAATAAAAACAGTTGTTATCCCTGCTCTATTGAATGTGATTAATGCACAACCTATGGGAATTAGAATTGTATAGCCTGTGCAACAAATTACATTTTAACAGAAGATGGACATTGTTTTGGAAATTGCAAAGCTGGTTATTATTAAACATCTAATTCTTGTGAGAAATGCTTGCATAAATGTTTGACTTGTTAGAATGATACAGAATGTTTATAATGCAGGGGAAATAATAGAGATTAACTTGACTGCTCATGCCCAAAAGGATTTTATGATGATCCATTCTATGATAATTGTTAACAGTGTCCATGTGAGGAATGTATTTCTGAAACTGAGTGTCTAGTATGCAAAAATAATCTCTAAGTTCCCAACTGTTCATGCAATAGGAGACTTAATGAAGATTGGTGTATTACTTGCCAAGTAGCATCTGTAAATATAAAATATTCAGATGATCTAAATTAAATCATAGTTTATTTTGGATATTTGATATCTGTTAATTTAATTAACCCTTTCTAACCCTCTAGTTGTTCTCTTTGGTTTAATAATGCTGAAATATTTGGAAAAGATGCTTAATGCTATTTGTCATGGGATAGGTATGTGGTTAACATCTTATTGGAGCCATACGCTTCTGTTAATGTTGGAGATAATTTGAGTTTCAAATAATCTTTCTATCGAGATGTAAATGAAGGTCTTTGTGATGGATAATATATTGAAATATTTATTGATAGCACTGTCAAGGGACCTTCAGCATAAACTAAACCTTACATACTGTTTGATGTACCATCTGTTGTAAGTACATGTAGGGTGATTCAAATTAAACAAATATTGCTTGAAGGAACAGCTAAAAAGATTCAAGATGTGTTATTTTGGACTCTGCATGAAATGGATAATGACGATTATTATCTGTAAATGGATGCATTCTTGGCAAATTAAAAAATTGAATTCATCATTCCAATAGGTACTCTAGCCTCTAATGTTACATATACAATAACAGCCAAATATGTGAATTTCATAAACAGGGTAAATTTCACAACATTCACATTCACTACACTGGCAGACTTAGTTCCTTATGTTTTTCTATAATATAACCCTTTGATAGCAAGGGTTTATGTTTTCGATTGTAAAGTCACATATTCTGATTTGAAAAATTAGTTTAATTTGTCCATTCAAATTTCTGATTCCAATAATAAAACTTACCTTTCCATGCAGCAACCCATTAACCCCATTTATGAAGTCCTATTAAATGAATCTCTTTTACCTAAAGAAACCCAGTTACTTTTTATGGCATCAACAGGAAGTTCGTTCATTTAAGAAAAGATTTATCTAAAATCGAAAAACATTGACATTAAATTCCTTTAAAAGAATAGATTTATTGGATTAGACAATTAAATTAATGCAAGAGCCTTCGATAGAAATGTATAAGATGAAGTTTTAAGTACTTTAAATATTGAATATCAATGGAAGTGTAATAATTTATTCAATTTATAACCTTGTAAGACAGAAGAAAATAAGATTATGGAATTTCCATCCAGAAGAATTGCTGATATCCTTGCAGATAGTTAAAATACTACTTTTGTCTTCTTTGTTAAGGCATCAAAAGGTAATAGATGGACAGTAAAAGAGCAATTGATAGTTGTCACAGATTTTGAAATCGAAGAAGAATTTGTATTAAATTAAGAAGTTCCTCAAAATACTGTCAATCTTAATGATGAAATAACAATTTTAATTAGAAATAATTAAAAACATGCTTTCATTATGCAAGAATTCAAAATCTTGGCTTCTATCAAAACTATTGGCTCGACTTTAAAGTTTAGACTCGCAGGATTAACAACCAATTATAACAGTCCTGTGTACATCTATCTAGTCCCAGGCAATGAATCTATAGCATTTCAGCTAAACAGTCCTCCTTCAGAAGTTTATTTCAATATAGATCCTCTTCTAGGTTAATCTTTAGATTACTTTCACTATTCAGTCCAAAACCTATAACCTGGATATACTTTTAGTATTTATTACTATTTTGAGAAACCTATTCTCAAAAATGATGTAAATCTATAATCCATTAATTATGGTATACCTGTGGTGATTAATTCTTAAGAATTAGAAGGTTCCTTTTAACTTCCAAATGGAATTATTAATGATGCAATATCTGTTCTGTGCTAAATTGAATCAGCAAAGGGATCAAAGTCATATTAAGTGTCGGATATTCAAGTCAATAGAAAAAGATATCAGATAAATAAACTATTCCAATCTTTCAATAATCAAACTAATTTTTCAAATTTGCACAGTATACACACTATGATTAAACAAATGGAAATAGAATAATAATAGGTATGCTTAAAACAATGCTCAGGTGTAGGTACATGCATCAACAAAAAGTGCAAATGCCCTCCAGAATATTATTTTGATGATTGCAGTGGAACCATAGAAGAATACAATAAGTTTAGCGGCCTTATTTTAAATACTTTGCAATAATTAATTAAAATTCCAATAAAAAATGATGATGAGTTTAGATTGTTTGGCTAATCGTTATTGTATTTATCAACTTTATAAGATTTAAATAATACAATTACAAATTCAGATTGCTAATAAATATTAGAATAATACATTTAAAATTTAAATTAAAGATTAGAGAAAATCAACCAATACTCAATTAATCTTTAATATCAGTCAACTGCTTATCTGAATTACTCTCAAATTGACATAAGATAATTGGAAAATTAGAATGACTTACACACAGCCTTAAAGAGCACAGTATTTATGTGGGCTAAAACTCTATTTACTGAAGACTCTGCTGTCTATTAATTGCAAAGTCGGTTATAATGCTTTTTGTCATCCATCATAGAATTGACTCTATTTAGTATTGAATAAAATGAATCTATTGATTATTCAATTGATACAGCCTTTTTAAAAATGTAAAGAATTAATAATATATCCAATATCACAAAAGCAAGAATATTAGTTGAATCCATTGAAGATAATTCCAATGATTCAGAATACTATGACTTTGTTTAAGCTATATATATTCGTAATTACTTCGCTTTTGATGGTTACTATCCGTATCCCTTACAATTATATCCACTTTACGATTACTAAATACGCCAATAATATAGAAAATAAAATATTTAATTATAGACTTATATCTAATACAAATTTAAAGTACTTAATGATACTACAAATCTGGTTTGTTTAATGAGAAATTCTTAGACGTATGAATGGTCAAATGAAAATTGCACACTTCATGAATCCAATACATCCTATTTTTGTAATTGTACAACACTTGCTCCAACAACCATTTGCAATGATTATGACTACCTTTTTTCAAGTTATCCTTAGTTTTAATTGAATATCCCAAATCTGCTATATATTATTTACTTTGCTTAATTAATCATATTAGGAATATTCTTCATTAAGGCACGGAATTCTCAGCATGAAAAGTCTATAGATAATAATAAATTTGGTTAGGTACTCAAATTAGTAAAAAGCAGTAAAGTAGTAGCATTTGGAAATAAAATTGTTCCTATTGAGGATGAAAAACTAAATGATTCGATTGAGTCAAAATAACATTAAAATACACAACACGCAGATAAGAACAAATTTAGTTTTAATAATTTTTGGGTACTAAGTACATTTATCATAGAAATATTATTTTTTAACTTCAATGATTTATAAAAAAATTTGTTACTTTAGTTCATTTCATCTTTCTGTTTTGATTATATTGAGGTGGAATCAAGCCATTATTATTGGAGAAGTTTTAAGTATTATTGGATTTAGTTATGATATTTCTATGTGGATCCTGTTATCATCAATCATTTTTAGTAGAATTTTTGAGTACATTTTCAAAGTAATCAATTTATTATACTTTAGACTTAAGTCAAATACTTTTTTTATATGAAATAAGTAATAATTCTTTTTATCATCAAATTTTTCCTATTCATATTAATGTTATCCACATTTTTATTTGGAATATATTTCTATTTAATGATCCATAATTAAACAAGTTTGGTATTAAATACTAGTTTATCATAAGATAATTTCATATGCATTTGCCATTTTAATAGATTTTCTATTTTTAGATATCATCTAATTTAGTGCCAATAAATTTTTTGGATAAGAGAAGAAAAGATTAATTAGAAAAAAACTTAGAGAATTTAAATTTATAACTAAGGTGTAAGGCTTCAATTAATTCTGATATTATTTAAAATAACATCCAAGACACATATAATCTTTAATCTTTTATTATTGTTAAAATTTTGTAGTTATTTTATTAAAGTCATTTATTAATATTATAAGCAAGCAAGTTACGATAAAAGTTGAGGAGAGAATCCCTATTTAATGAAATGAAAGTAATGGTATTAAGAAGGTTTAGATTACCTAACCCGTCAATATAGGAGAATTCTAGAAAATTCGCCCTTCTTTTACAGACTCTTCCCATTACCGTGATGATTCTACATTGACCATGGATTGAACAATGATATAGAGTATTTGAATGTCAATAGTTTGTCAATTGATTTAAACTAATTAATTATAGATTATTACATCAAGTAAAATTTTAAGAACTTATTGAGAAAATACATTATTTGTTTTTAATTAATACAAATAGTATCTTTGTTAGATAGTCTATTATAGTTCGGAATGATATGTTAAATGTCTTACTTATTTAGTCCTGATCCTTCAAACTTAATAATAAAAGGCACTTTAATATTAATGAACTTGATTTATCTGACTGTATCATAAGTTTTCATTGCATACTATTATTATAATTTTATGGAATTTTTTATATTTTATAAGAAATAATTATAAAATTTGGAATAATTGTGATAGCACTTTTCATTATTATTATCTATTTAGAAATTATAGCTATTAGTATCATTTGGAGTTCAATGTTTTGTTTCTATTTTATTTATTTAAGATTAATAAATAACTACAAACTAATTTATTTGAATTGAATTTTTGAATTAAAATATGAATAAAGCACAAGTGATGATTTCAACAAAAAATGGAAATAATTTTAAATGTATTTTAAGGTGAAACCGAAATAATATGTGAATTTATTTTCAATAAAATTAAAAAAATTTATTATATAATCTACATTATTGACTTACATTAAATATCCAGAGTTTCCCAAATACTAAGTTTTTTCATATTAAATGCTAAAATCCTTCATCCAACTCAATTCACTTGCTAATCTTAATTACCAAACATTCTTCATCATAGGATCCCCTATTACTATGGCCGTCTTATGTAATATTTTTATATTTTAAATCTTTAAAATCGAAATCCCACTTCCCAACCTTTTTTTCTATTTTTAAATAGACCATCAAATAATTCACTCATTATTGCAATATAAAATTATACCTTTGCTTTCATTAATAAATAAATCATTTATAGTTGAGAACAATAAATTTTATCCCAAACCCTTGTTCAAAAATTCCTCGTGGACTTTTTTAAATTCGACCTTTTTGGTTATTTATAATTGTTTAAATTTACCTTTTAATAGATTTTAACTTTGTAAATATTCACAAAGTTCTATTTATTAAAGGCATTACTAAATAAGACCTCGATTAATTTATAATACATAATTTTCTTATATAGATTTTGGAAAATATTAGAATTTCCCAAATATATATATTAATATCAAAAAGCTAATTTTGATATTTATCGAATTCAAAGATTTTTTATAGCATTTATGTAGATGAAATTGATAGATGTAAAATTAAATTAACTCTAGAATATATAGGATTCTATAATTTTATGCAGTAAATATCATTTCTTGAACTAATTATATTAATAAATTACGAAAAAATGATTCATTATCTTTAGTCAGAATTTCAAAATGCATTTAAGGTAAATCTTATAATAGGAATAAAATATCAATACATATAAAGTCATAAGGTAAGATAATAAATGAGTTTTTTATTTTTGATAATATCAAAATTGCTTTTTCACTTTATTTTCTAATATATATAATAACCAAGCTAATTTATGTATTTATAAATATTAGAATAAGCATTATAAGTTAAGAAATTAAGCAGAAATTAAGTGTTTGTTTTCTTATCTTAGGTGATAAATTCAATTCTAGAATCAATTATTTGAATTATAAAACATTGTTATTTGGTACAAGCTTAACTCAAGTTAAATAACGACTTATTCATTTGGTAAATTAAAAGTAATCTTTCAACAAGTGTAAATAACTGGTTGATATAAATTGAGCAACTCTTTAATTACAAGATTGAATAAAAATTTGGTGGTTTGCATTTTATTTGAAAGATAAAATGTTAAAATATCCTTTTTAATCAACTTTGAAGAATTTTGATTATTAAATAATTTATTAATATTTAATTTTTATTCTAAATATGTGTATTGTTTATTCATATTTCATGATATTTTCTGATTTGAATTTCTTTTGAAATATCATCCCATGTCATCAAAAATTATCCGTCATCACTCAAATGTCCAAATAAATAAGCACTTCCAAATTGAATTGATTATTATATGCTAAACTCTTGATTTTCATTTGTCTTTATCAAATTCACATAAATGCCATTCTTATTAACAAGCAGCCATTTTGATTTTATATGCTATTACGGAAACAATGAATAACCATCCTTACTATATTTTACAAGAACATCTTTAGTCTTTAAATACTATTTATTTGTATCATTTATTTCATAAACATGCATTTATTCGCTTGAATCTGGCTAAAATGTAAAAACATTATCATTAATAAAGCATAATCTAGAACCATTAGTTTCAACTTTTATCTTTTAGATTACAATCCATTAAGAATCCTATTATGATTGTTCAATTATTAATATTTATTTATCATATCCACATGAAATCACTTTGTTCTATTGCTAATTCAAACTTAATCCATAGATAGTGCCAGTATGATCTGTTATAGTCTATTAGCATAACCATCCATTCTTGTTCATCCAAAATTTAATAGTTTTATCACAACTTCCTGAAATGATTAAATCTTCATTATTATTTAACACTAAACAATAAATACCTTTTGTATGTTCATTTAATTTTTATTAGCAAACCCATTAATTACTTTGGTTCATGGACCATATTATAATTAAATTATCATCACTTCCAGATATAAATTAATTAGATTTCTTCATGAAGTTTAATGTACACACATTATTGAGAAAATACATTATTTGTTTTTAATTAATACAAATAGTATCTTTGTTAGATAGTCTATTATAGTTCGGAATGATATGTTAAATGTCTTACTTATTTAGTCCTGATCCTTCAAACTTAATAATAAAAGGCACTTTAATATTAATGAACTTGATTTATCTGACTGTATCATAAGTTTTCATTGCATACTATTATTATAATTTTATGGAATTTTTTATATTTTATAAGAAATAATTATAAAATTTGGAATAATTGTGATAGCACTTTTCATTATTATTATCTATTTAGAAATTATAGCTATTAGTATCATTTGGAGTTCAATGTTTTGTTTCTATTTTATTTATTTAAGATTAATAAATAACTACAAACTAATTTATTTGAATTGAATTTTTGAATTAAAATATGAATAAAGCACAAGTGATGATTTCAACAAAAAATGGAAATAATTTTAAATGTATTTTAAGGTGAAACCGAAATAATATGTGAATTTATTTTCAATAAAATTAAAAAAATTTATTATATAATCTACATTATTGACTTACATTAAATATCCAGAGTTTCCCAAATACTAAGTTTTTTCATATTAAATGCTAAAATCCTTCATCCAACTCAATTCACTTGCTAATCTTAATTACCAAACATTCTTCATCATAGGATCCCCTATTACTATGGCCGTCTTATGTAATATTTTTATATTTTAAATCTTTAAAATCGAAATCCCACTTCCCAACCTTTTTTTCTATTTTTAAATAGACCATCAAATAATTCACTCATTATTGCAATATAAAATTATACCTTTGCTTTCATTAATAAATAAATCATTTATAGTTGAGAACAATAAATTTTATCCCAAACCCTTGTTCAAAAATTCCTCGTGGACTTTTTTAAATTCGACCTTTTTGGTTATTTATAATTGTTTAAATTTACCTTTTAATAGATTTTAACTTTGTAAATATTCACAAAGTTCTATTTATTAAAGGCATTACTAAATAAGACCTCGATTAATTTATAATACATAATTTTCTTATATAGATTTTGGAAAATATTAGAATTTCCCAAATATATATATTAATATCAAAAAGCTAATTTTGATATTTATCGAATTCAAAGATTTTTTATAGCATTTATGTAGATGAAATTGATAGATGTAAAATTAAATTAACTCTAGAATATATAGGATTCTATAATTTTATGCAGTAAATATCATTTCTTGAACTAATTATATTAATAAATTACGAAAAAATGATTCATTATCTTTAGTCAGAATTTCAAAATGCATTTAAGGTAAATCTTATAATAGGAATAAAATATCAATACATATAAAGTCATAAGGTAAGATAATAAATGAGTTTTTTATTTTTGATAATATCAAAATTGCTTTTTCACTTTATTTTCTAATATATATAATAACCAAGCTAATTTATGTATTTATAAATATTAGAATAAGCATTATAAGTTAAGAAATTAAGCAGAAATTAAGTGTTTGTTTTCTTATCTTAGGTGATAAATTCAATTCTAGAATCAATTATTTGAATTATAAAACATTGTTATTTGGTACAAGCTTAACTCAAGTTAAATAACGACTTATTCATTTGGTAAATTAAAAGTAATCTTTCAACAAGTGTAAATAACTGGTTGATATAAATTGAGCAACTCTTTAATTACAAGATTGAATAAAAATTTGGTGGTTTGCATTTTATTTGAAAGATAAAATGTTAAAATATCCTTTTTAATCAACTTTGAAGAATTTTGATTATTAAATAATTTATTAATATTTAATTTTTATTCTAAATATGTGTATTGTTTATTCATATTTCATGATATTTTCTGATTTGAATTTCTTTTGAAATATCATCCCATGTCATCAAAAATTATCCGTCATCACTCAAATGTCCAAATAAATAAGCACTTCCAAATTGAATTGATTATTATATGCTAAACTCTTGATTTTCATTTGTCTTTATCAAATTCACATAAATGCCATTCTTATTAACAAGCAGCCATTTTGATTTTATATGCTATTACGGAAACAATGAATAACCATCCTTACTATATTTTACAAGAACATCTTTAGTCTTTAAATACTATTTATTTGTATCATTTATTTCATAAACATGCATTTATTCGCTTGAATCTGGCTAAAATGTAAAAACATTATCATTAATAAAGCATAATCTAGAACCATTAGTTTCAACTTTTATCTTTTAGATTACAATCCATTAAGAATCCTATTATGATTGTTCAATTATTAATATTTATTTATCATATCCACATGAAATCACTTTGTTCTATTGCTAATTCAAACTTAATCCATAGATAGTGCCAGTATGATCTGTTATAGTCTATTAGCATAACCATCCATTTTTGTTCATCCAAAATTTTATAGTTTTATCACAACTTCCTGAAATGATTAAATCTTCATTATTATTTAACACTAAACAATAAATACCTTTTGTATGTTCATTTAATTTTTATTAGCAAACCCATTAATTACTTTGGTTCATGGACCATATTATAATTAAATTATCATCACTTCCAGATATAAATTAATTAGATTTCTTCATGAAGTTTAATGTACACACACCTTTTGTATGCTCACTTAAAAGTTGAGCCTGTGTCAATATATCTTATTTAAATTCAAATACTTTAATTTCAGTTTTGCATCCAGCTACTACAATTGAACAATCACTATTAGTAGCTATTGCAACGCAAGGTTCTTGTTATTTGATTGAATTTTGGAGTTATTCGTATTAGAATTAGTTTTATATNTAATCTTAATTACCAAACATTCTTCATCATAGGATCCCCTATTACTATGGCCGTCTTATGTAATATTTTTATATTTTAAATCTTTAAAATCGAAATCCCACTTCCCAACCTTTTTTTCTATTTTTAAATAGACCATCAAATAATTCACTCATTATTGCAATATAAAATTATACCTTTGCTTTCATTAATAAATAAATCATTTATAGTTGAGAACAATAAATTTTATCCCAAACCCTTGTTCAAAAATTCCTCGTGGACTTTTTTAAATTCGACCTTTTTGGTTATTTATAATTGTTTAAATTTACCTTTTAATAGATTTTAACTTTGTAAATATTCACAAAGTTCTATTTATTAAAGGCATTACTAAATAAGACCTCGATTAATTTATAATACATAATTTTCTTATATAGATTTTGGAAAATATTAGAATTTCCCAAATATATATATTAATATCAAAAAGCTAATTTTGATATTTATCGAATTCAAAGATTTTTTATAGCATTTATGTAGATGAAATTGATAGATGTAAAATTAAATTAACTCTAGAATATATAGGATTCTATAATTTTATGCAGTAAATATCATTTCTTGAACTAATTATATTAATAAATTACGAAAAAATGATTCATTATCTTTAGTCAGAATTTCAAAATGCATTTAAGGTAAATCTTATAATAGGAATAAAATATCAATACATATAAAGTCATAAGGTAAGATAATAAATGAGTTTTTTATTTTTGATAATATCAAAATTGCTTTTTCACTTTATTTTCTAATATATATAATAACCAAGCTAATTTATGTATTTATAAATATTAGAATAAGCATTATAAGTTAAGAAATTAAGCAGAAATTAAGTGTTTGTTTTCTTATCTTAGGTGATAAATTCAATTCTAGAATCAATTATTTGAATTATAAAACATTGTTATTTGGTACAAGCTTAACTCAAGTTAAATAACGACTTATTCATTTGGTAAATTAAAAGTAATCTTTCAACAAGTGTAAATAACTGGTTGATATAAATTGAGCAACTCTTTAATTACAAGATTGAATAAAAATTTGGTGGTTTGCATTTTATTTGAAAGATAAAATGTTAAAATATCCTTTTTAATCAACTTTGAAGAATTTTGATTATTAAATAATTTATTAATATTTAATTTTTATTCTAAATATGTGTATTGTTTATTCATATTTCATGATATTTTCTGATTTGAATTTCTTTTGAAATATCATCCCATGTCATCAAAAATTATCCGTCATCACTCAAATGTCCAAATAAATAAGCACTTCCAAATTGAATTGATTATTATATGCTAAACTCTTGATTTTCATTTGTCTTTATCAAATTCACATAAATGCCATTCTTATTAACAAGCAGCCATTTTGATTTTATATGCTATTACGGAAACAATGAATAACCATCCTTACTATATTTTACAAGAACATCTTTAGTCTTTAAATACTATTTATTTGTATCATTTATTTCATAAACATGCATTTATTCGCTTGAATCTGGCTAAAATGTAAAAACATTATCATTAATAAAGCATAATCTAGAACCATTAGTTTCAACTTTTATCTTTTAGATTACAATCCATTAAGAATCCTATTATGATTGTTCAATTATTAATATTTATTTATCATATCCACATGAAATCACTTTGTTCTATTGCTAATTCAAACTTAATCCATAGATAGTGCCAGTATGATCTGTTATAGTCTATTAGCATAACCATCCATTCTTGTTCATCCAAAATTTAATAGTTTTATCACAACTTCCTGAAATGATTAAATCTTCATTATTATTTAACACTAAACAATAAATACCTTTTGTATGTTCATTTAATTTTTATTAGCAAACCCATTAATTACTTTGGTTCATGGACCATATTATAATTAAATTATCATCACTTCCAGATATAAATTAATTAGATTTCTTCATGAAGTTTAATGTACACACACCTTTTGTATGCTCACTTAAAAGTTGAGCCTGTGTCAATATATCTTATTTAAATTCAAATACTTTAATTTCAGTTTTGCATCCAGCTACTACAATTGAACAATCACTATTAGTAGCTATTGCAACGCAAGGTTCTTGTTATTTGATTGAATTTTGGAGTTATTCGTATTAGAATTAGTTTTATATTTATTAAGGAGATTGTTGAACAATTAATTCTTTTGCTTATGTTTACTTAAGTTATTCAATTTATAATTAATGAGATTATAATTGTTAATCTTTGATTTTTATCGTCTCATTTAATTGCTGTTTTTGAATCTTCTATTTTTAAAAGCTTTCGTATAATTATTAATACTCAATACTTTAAACCTTTATTTAATTATCAATCGAATTTTTTATTGAAGATGTTACTTAATTAGTCAATTAATTAACAAATTATGAATTATCGATATGTAATAATTACAATCTATGTAATGATTCATTCTATTCAACAACTCTCAACTTTTAACACTTTAGCTTCTTTTAATTCAATGACCTTTCATTATCAACAACTATCTAATCAAGGAAATCATCGATTCTATTGAAAGACAACTAAATGACTTAAATAAAAATTATTTACCTCCATTTCTTATTGAATACCTTTAAAACATTCTTCCATTATAAGATTTTTATTGCTTGAAGCTGAACATTAGAATTTGTGCATATTGTTTCTTAAATACTTTGAATTATTATTTTTTAAATATTTAAACTACAAAGATAACAAGTGCGTTAAATATTTTTAATAATTGTGTATTAATACACTTAAATTGTGATAGATTTATTTTCTTTTTCTTTTTTTTATTAATCAAAGTCACCAAATTTCAATATAAGTAAATTATAATAGTCAAATAATCAAATGAAACAGGAAAAAAACGATATAGATATTATCTGTTGGATATTCAACATTATGGAAAATAAAACATTATATAAAATTAACGAATTGATGTAATTTTCTAATAGATTGTTTTGAAGAATGAATCAAAAATTAACCTAAATACAAGTTTAATGTATTGCACAATTATTTAGGTAAGTTTCCAAAAATATATAACATGTAAAATTTTCTCTTCCTCAAAAAATAAACTTCAGGGTTGATTGAGACTGCTGTAAAATATTTGGAATAAATTTGAATCTACATTTAATTATAATATAAATTTGCTCACCTGAGCAATTAGAATAAGAAATATTGTTTTCAAAACATAATTTTAAAAATTGGAAGTCATATATATACACTTCAAAGATAACTTATATTTTATTCCTTTGTAGTAATTGATATGTTTGGCGTAAACCGCATTTCAGTTGAAAATGAGAATAATTTCACTAAATAATGTTGCTTTATAGTTGTTTTTTTTTATTCTTAAATTTTAATTTCTACTCTCCTTATTTAATAAAATCAAGGTGATGTAGAGTAGATTATTAAATAAGTTCATTAAAATTTCATTAAGTCTGTCTGAAAACTGATATAAAATACTCAATAGGGCATAANATTCAAATACTTTAATTTCAGTTTTGCATCCAGCTACTACAATTGAACAATCACTATTAGTAGCTATTGCAACGCAAGGTTCTTGTTATTTGATTGAATTTTGGACTAATTCGTATTAGAATTAGTTTTATATTTATTAAGGAGATTATTGAACAATTAATTCTTTTGCTTATGTTTACTTAAGTTATTCAATTTATAATTAATGAGATTATAATTGTTAATCTTTGATTTTTATCGTCTCATTTAATTGCTGTTTTTGAATCTTCTATTTTTAAAAGCTTTCGTATAATTATTAATACTCAATACTTTAAACCTTTATTTAATTATCAATCGAATTTTTTATTGAAGATGTTACTTAATTAGTCAATTAATTAACAAATTATGAATTATCGATATGTAATAATTACAATCTATGTAATGATTCATTCTATTCAACAACTCTCAACTTTTAACACTTTAGCTTCTTTTAATTCAATGACCTTTCATTATCAACAACTATCTAATCAAGGAAATCATCGATTCTATTGAAAGACAACTAAATGACTTAAATAAAAATTATTTACCTCCATTTCTTATTGAATACCTTTAAAACATTCTTCCATTATAAGATTTTTATTGCTTGAAGCTGAACATTAGAATTTGTGCATATTGTTTCTTAAATACTTTGAATTATTATTTTTTAAATATTTAAACTACAAAGATAACAAGTGCGTTAAATATTTTTAATAATTGTGTATTAATACACTTAAATTGTGATAGATTTATTTTCTTTTTCTTTTTTTTATTAATCAAAGTCACCAAATTTCAATATAAGTAAATTATAATAGTCAAATAATCAAATGAAACAGGAAAAAAACGATATAGATATTATCTGTTGGATATTCAACATTATGGAAAATAAAACATTATATAAAATTAACGAATTGATGTAATTTTCTAATAGATTGTTTTGAAGAATGAATCAAAAATTAACCTAAATACAAGTTTAATGTATTGCACAATTATTTAGGTAAGTTTCCAAAAATATATAACATGTAAAATTTTCTCTTCCTCAAAAAATAAACTTCAGGGTTGATTGAGACTGCTGTAAAATATTTGGAATAAATTTGAATCTACATTTAATTATAATATAAATTTGCTCACCTGAGCAATTAGAATAAGAAATATTGTTTTCAAAACATAATTTTAAAAATTGGAAGTCATATATATACACTTCAAAGATAACTTATATTTTATTCCTTTGTAGTAATTGATATGTTTGGCGTAAACCGCATTTCAGTTGAAAATGAGAATAATTTCACTAAATAATGTTGCTTTATAGTTGTTTTTTTTTATTCTTAAATTTTAATTTCTACTCTCCTTATTTAATAAAATCAAGGTGATGTAGAGTAGATTATTAAATAAGTTCATTAAAATTTCATTAAGTCTGTCTGAAAACTGATATAAAATACTCAATAGGGCATAATAATCAAAAATACAATTTACATTAATTTAAACTAGCTAGAATTTGACACCTCACTAAATTTAATTGGGCTAATGCTAATTTTGAGAAAGTAGAAACAGAGATTTGGAGTAGTATATATCTTCTAAAATTTAAAACTAGAGATAATGAATTATAACAATCAAAACGTCCTTATCTTAATGGCAATAGTTCTCATTGGCGCTTTGACTGATTATAATAGAAAAGCTTGTATTTAAAAAGTTGACATCAAAGACTTGATAGAAAAATTCATTCAGAAGACATATTATGAGTAATTTTATATATATAAAATCAAAATTATATCTGAAATTTATAATTGATTTCATAATTCAAAGCAGATTAATTATTCCAGATTCATTAAAAATTCAGTATGTTTTTATGAATAGAATGTTTTATAATATATTTATAATCTAAAAGCTACTATAGCAATAAAATTAAATTATTTCCCAAAAAATTAGTTTTTGGTTTAAATTTAATTATCTTTTTCAATTTAATGCGAATGCCTCATATTAAATATATTTATCAAAAATTTAGAGTGATTTAGAGATAATTTATGAGGATGTAAAAGAGCCGAGTATTCATATTTTTGGTATATCAGCCTAAATAAACAGGGACCAAAATCTAAAAATTGATATATAACATAATTACATAAGTGTAATATTTAATTCGCAAATATTTTATAAATAAAAATTTAGGAGATTTCCTTATTTTAACAATATTTCAGCCTTTTTAAAACTTTAAAATATATCAATAATAGAAAATTCTATTGAAAGGGCATTATAATTTGCTTTATTCTATGTATAAACACCAAATAAATCCATTGTTGCCATCAAGTGGATGAGTTATTTTTTAATTGGATAGGGAATCTAAATAATTATTAACAATGATTTAGGAATGTAAATTAAGGAGCAACATGTCATCATATTTTCAGATGAGTCTTTAAACTAGAATTTCAAGTCCATTTTGAAATGAAGCTTTATAGGTACTTATGTCACTGTAAATATAGTAAAATAAAAAGATTATTAATTTCCTAAATACAAGTGCAATATAAATATTTAAAAATTATTGGAAATCCCCAAACAGAATTAATATTACCTTCTTAAAATAATTAAGAAATTCAAATTCAACCTTTGTATGAATATTTTCCTGTTTTTATTAAATAATTAATGAAGATGATTTATTCCACCGTATAAAAAATTAATTTTTCTCATCCCTTTTGTAATTAAATCTTAAAATCCTTTGAAAGTCATTATATTTTACTATAACAGATAAATTTTAGGTATAAGTATTTCTTCTCACTTAGAAAAGACAATACTGTTATTTTTTTATAATATACGTTTTTAAATTAGTGAACGCGTTTTACGCATCGACAACGCTTACTCAATATTTTATTTATATGTATATTCATAATAAATAAGATAAATGAACAAAAAATTCTTAAATAAATTAAAATTTATTGATTATAAAATTCTCATTTTTCTATTCAAACTATGCTTTAATTGTAAGTCTATAAAAAATGATTTCTTTAATGCTTAGATATTTCTGACAATTTCCATATCATATTGACAGAAATTTTAAGGTATATAGGGCGATTATAAAAATCTACTCAGGTCTTACTCAGTTTATGAATCCAGGAACAAATGTAAACATGTCAAGACTATAATATTTGATGAATTGAATCATTGTATTTAAGTAATTGATAGATAAATAAGGGGAAACGTCTTGAAAATCAAGTACTAAATTCTGTACATTTTGTGAATGGATCATAAAAGCTATAGTTGAGGATAATATTCTTTTCATATCAATTCTCTCTTCCAAAGCTACTTTTATACTGTCAAATATAAATTATTTCAATTTATCTAATGTCATTTCTAAGAAATATATCATACTTAATGAAATGTAAATGCAAAAGTAAGGATATTTATAAATATAAAAATAATGGTAATCATCTGAGAAAAACTCTAGATAATATTATAGAATGCAATTCAACACAGTAATAACTTCCAGGCTCAAACCATATGTGAACTCCACATATAGTATTGAGGTAAAGAGCGAACCTTACCCTAGAATGAAGATGTTAAATAAATTTGACAGTACAGAGGCATAAACTGCCTAAATAATCAACAAATCACAGGGAGGAGCGTTAACGAAAATAATATCAAAGATCTTTCTAGCCTTGAGTTTTTATGGTCTAATTCTATAGTTCAGCCCACCAAGATTTGACACCTTGATTATCACGTTTTTAAATTACTACTCTCCCTAAAATAGTTTCTAAACTATCTATCCAGACTTAATTTTATTTATTATTTTCTATAGCTAAAAGTCTCATCTCCTCTTATTAGAAGTTAAGTAATTAAATAATTATTCCTCATTATATTTAATAAAGGTTCATATCTTTCTTATTAGACCTAGGTATATTATTTGATAGGTCTATAGAAGATCCTGTTTGAGGATATTCATATTCTTATCCTACATATTGCACTTCACGTGGTTTACAATTAACATTTCCCTTCCTTAAAAGTTATTTAGGAATGAATATTGTCTATCAACAATAAATTATCTATCTTATTCGGATAGTTAAATTCTATTTTTTATTTCCTGAACCTCCTTTTATTCTTTTATTCTTCTAATCATTATATCATATTCTCTTTAGCTAGAATCATCTACTTTAATTTTTAGATTTGTCTGTCCTAATCCTCATTCCGTATATAATTCATGAGATCTTTGATTTAGAATTCTCTTCCAATATTTTTAAATAATCCTTAAGTTTATTCAGTTATTTAAATCAACTTTAGATTACGAGCAGTGTTCGGAGTATTTTAAGCGATTGTTTATGTCTACAACAAATTTTATTTAAATCTGGTGAATTCACCAACCCTTATTTCTTGATTTTTTCTAATATAAACGTTCATGGTTCTCTATTTCCATATTTGTATTTGAAATAAATGCCGTTTTTTTTAAGTCTCTTTTTTTTCTTTTTCACTTTAAAACCTTTCATAGGTTCCAATTTCTCTATAAGCATATTCTCTAACGTGTTCATAAAATCACCTTCTAATTATTATAATTGACAAAATTTTATATTTACTTTTTCCTCCAGCTCACCTGATTCAGATGTAGTCTCTAAGTCAATCTCATCGGTCTCTTTCAGTTAATCAATGAATTCTCTCTAGATAGTTAATTACTTTTTCAGAGAATGAATTTATAAAAAACTAGAATCTTTGTTGCAACACTCTTCATCAGGACTCTTAGTTATAAGCCTGTGATTTGAAAAAATTTACATTCTAAAATAGAGAGTAATAAAGTAGCTATGAATGAGCAAGGTCTGGAATCAAGAATTTAGACGACTGTTAGTAGGATGGAAAGAAAATATGGATGCTAAGCATAAAATCTACCCTAAGTAAACTCGTGATATAAATTATGATCGTTATTTAGAACGGACTAAGCATAACAAATAGATTAATTTAAAGAATTCCTAGAGAAATGAGGGATGTCCTTAATCTTTAACAATTTAATTTTAAATTAAAACTCTATTTATATGAGATATCATGAATTTTCTGGTCTTAATTCAGTTTACAATATTATTAGAGTTAATCTCTATGTAACTATTTGTTTTACATAAGTTTAAAACAAATTACAATTAAATATAATATCATATAAAATTCAATGCAAACAGTTTCAGAATAATCCTTAAGAAAATGTAATAAGATTGATAACGAACTTGATGAGATTGTTAATGATAAGTCTAATTAGTTTAATATGATAGAATCTTAAATACAATATGACTTATCAAAAATGAATTCCAATTATTTAATTAAATAGGACGATGACAATTCAGCGAACTCGGACTGTTAACAACTCGATACCTTAATCTAAAATAATATTTCAAATTAATAGAAGGATTAACAAATTTAATAACTTATCAATTCTTAAACCATCTAAGAAGCATCAACTAATCCTAAACCATTCACTTATGAATTGATACCAAAAAATTCAATTAAATAAAATGAACATTGTCATGCAATTGCTGTTAATAAAGATTATTCAACATTAATTGCTGCATGTGATAAATAAATCAAAGTGTTTGGATTTAAATAAGGAAAGTTGATTTAACATGAAATATTAAATGAACATAATAGATATGTTTATACTTTGAATTTTATGAATAGATCGGATCAGTTTATATCTGGGAGTGGAGATAGCTCAATTATAATATGGAAAAGAAATCAAAATAATTCATGGATTTGCTCATAGAAATTGAATGGGCATACAAGAGAAGTTTATTGTTTGATATTAAATTATAATGAAGATCTTATTGTATCTGGTAGCGTTGATAATACAATTAAATTCTGGTAGAACTAAAATGAATGGTTGTGCTCTTAGACAATCTCTGATCATACTAGTTATCCATATTCATTAAGTTTTAATGAATAATAGAATAAATTGATATCTTGTGGAAGGGACAATCTTATATTAGTATTAGAATAATAATTAAATAAACAATGGATGGTAATATAAACGATTGTAATGGAATAATTTGGACTTCGATTATGCTTTATCGATGATAATATATTCACATGCTAACCTTACAATACAGAGTACATGCATGTTTTTGAGATGAATAATGCTAATGAATAGTATACAAAGACGAAGGATATTCCAGTAAAAGGTGGCTAAGATTGTTGGTTGTTTCCATAATAATATATAAGATCAAAAT
>CAJJDP010000043.1:562007-572436 GCA_905182995.1 Paramecium octaurelia
TTTTATCCTATTAGTCATGATTATAACAATGACCTGAATAATAAATATTATATGTTCTATATTAAACTATTAATATCATAAAACGTACCCTCCACCGATAGAATAACAATCAGTATAATTCTTACTCTACACAATATCCTTAAAACCAATTCCTATCATAATAGAAGATATTTCAATAATTTTAAAAGCAAATTAGATCACTCCATTCTTAGGAATCATTTAATCACACATACAACATTACCATCCACCAGAAACAGATTCAATAAGTTTTGCATTTTAGGTTACTGAACAATTATTATGCTTATAAGTTGTTGAGAATGTCAGTTATTTTGAGAATAATTAAAGCTACTTGTAATAAAGATACTAATTATACCACAGTTTGCTATAACTATTAAACAATTTGTTCATTCTTTTAAATTGATCTTTAACATCTTTCTAAATCTCCTTCCTTTTCTTAAAGTTTAATTTCAAATTATTTTTCTATAAGTAATTGAATATAATTTATATTTACCTTATAACTCATATTCTTTTAATTTAATTGACAATTATTCCTTTTAATTCTTTAGATCTGTAATAATTATAATTTATTCTTCATCATGTTTCTTAAAATCAATTATCATTTATTGATTCAACTAAATAATATTTTCATTTTATTTAATTTGATCAAATAAGTATTCTTTATCTTGTTTATTTTAATGTAGTTCAGCTTAAATTTTATCAAATTAAGTTAGTTTTATAATTAAAGAACAATCTTAATCTAATTATGATACAAATTGATTAAACTAATAAAGATTAATAAAATAGTACTTGCTATAATTAAACATCTTTAAATTCAGTTGATAAATTATTTATTGTTAACATGATTTATTCATATTAATGTTAAGCATCTTTTATGATATCCTAATAAATCTTAAGATGTTGCACTTATAATTTAAGTTACTTAATTGATTGTTGATTTTAAATGTGATTCTCTTCTTGTACACTTTCATTTAAACTTTACTCCTTTATTATCATATTAATCTTATTAGTGGATAATAAATCATTTTATAATAGTTTTCCTAAATTATTTTAAATCATTTCAAATTAATTTAGATCTTCTTTCTGTATATTAAATTACTTTTCAAACAAAGCTTGGAATTTATCAGTTTAACTTAATATTTCTGTCAATTCATTAATTTTGTCAATATTCATTTAATAAATCATGTTTTCATTAAACTCATTATTATCATTTTGAGAGAACATAGAATATTAAATATTAACTTTATTGATTATTTCTGAAATTGTAGAATTATATTTTTGTTTAATTTCCTCAAGAATTTGAATGATTTAAATTTATTTTGAACATCTTTAATTCTAAAATTACTTAACTTAATCACTTGTTTATCCTAAATATTCATTCCATTTATAATTAGCATCATTTATAGTTGTGTATTTAATTGGATCATTTGATTAGATACACTCTACACAAGCTAATCTTGATAATTTAGTTTTATCAGAATTCAAATTAAACATGATAATTTCTTTTCCATGTTTATTACATTAGATATTCAAACTTGGTGTTTTCTAATTTTATNGAAGATATTTCAATAATTTTAAAAGCAAATTAGATCACTCCATTCTTAGGAATCATTTAATCACACATACAACATTACCATCCACCAGAAACAGATTCAATAAGTTTTGCATTTTAGGTTACTGAACAATTATTATGCTTATAAGTTGTTGAGAATGTCAGTTATTTTGAGAATAATTAAAGCTACTTGTAATAAAGATACTAATTATACCACAGTTTGCTATAACTATTAAACAATTTGTTCATTCTTTTAAATTGATCTTTAACATCTTTCTAAATCTCCTTCCTTTTCTTAAAGTTTAATTTCAAATTATTTTTCTATAAGTAATTGAATATAATTTATATTTACCTTATAACTCATATTCTTTTAATTTAATTGACAATTATTCCTTTTAATTCTTTAGATCTGTAATAATTATAATTTATTCTTCATCATGTTTCTTAAAATCAATTATCATTTATTGATTCAACTAAATAATATTTTCATTTTATTTAATTTGATCAAATAAGTATTCTTTATCTTGTTTATTTTAATGTAATTCAGCTTAAATTTTATCAAATTAAGTTAGTTTTATAATTAGAGAACAATCTTAATCTAATTATGATACAAATTGATTAAACTAATAAAGATTAATAAAATAGTACTTGCTATAATTAAACATCTTTAAATTCAGTTGATAAATTATTTATTGTTAACATGATTTATTCATATTAATGTTAAGCAGCTTTTATGATATCCTAATAAATCTTAAGGTGTTGCACTTATAAATTAAGTAACTTAATTGATTGTTTATTTTAAATGTGACTCTCTTCTTGTACACTTTCATTTAAACTTTACTCCTTTATTATCATATTAATCTTATTAGTGGATAATAAATCATTTTATAATAGTTTTCCTAAATTATTTTAAATCATTTCAAATTAATTTAGATCTTCTTTTTGTATATTAAATTACTTTTCAAACAAAGCTTGGAATTTATCAGTTTAACTTAATATTTCTGTCAATTCATTAATTTTGTCAATATTCATTTAATAAATCATGTTTTCATTAAACTCATTATTATCATTTTGAGAGAACATAGAATATTAAATATTAACTTTATTGATTATTTCTGAAATTGTAGAATTATATTTTTGTTTAATTTCCTCAAGAATTTGAATGATTTAAATTTATTTTGAACATCTTTAATTCTAAAATTACTTAACTTAATCACTTGTTTATCCTAAATATTCATTCCATTTATAATTAGCATCATTTATAGTTGTGTATTTAATTGGATCATTTGATTAGATACACTCTACACAAGCTAATCTTGATAATTTAGTTTTATCAGAATTCAAATTAAACATGATAATTTCTTTTCCATGTTTATTACATTAGATATTCAAACTTGGTGTTTTCTAATTTTATGTATAAGTTAATAATTACTTATGTGTTTTCATCCTTTTTAGAATTTAATTATAATTATTTAATTTCTGAATGTTCATCTTCCACTCTAGTTTTTTCTAAGGTTTGATTAATTTAAATAAGAATTGGACATTTAATTATGAATTACAATTACTATTAGATTGAATCAACATAAGAATTGTCATCTATAGATTTATCCAATTATTTAGGTAATTCAAAACTGAATGATCCTTTGTAATTCTTTGATAAAAGTGTTACATCTTCTTCAAAAGAAGACACTTAGATTTTTGATTCTGATTACTCTAATTCATTTTCCATTTAAGTTATTTTCTAAACTATATTACATTAAACTTTGTCTAAAGTATTATTAATAGACAATTTCAATTCTTTCACTTAGGATTGAATTTCCTTGTAATTCTCAATCTTTCTTTAATATTCTTTGAGTTTATAACTCAATTGTTCATTTTTCATTTGTTTAATCATTGTTTTAGTCTCTTCAACCAAAGCCATATTTTAAATATCAATCTTCTCCATTAGACACTTGATACAAAGGTATTTATCCTCTTCAGCAGTTGATTACTTTAAATCTATTGTCAAAATTTCTAATTTATGTCTAGAACACATTTTCTTATCTAATTCAGATAACATTATTATTTTTTATTTCTACAAAGATTTTTAATAATAATTGCAAAAATTATTTATGTGTTTAATAAATATATTCCAAAGTTAATAATAAAATTTAATATATAATTAATTAATTTGTATTGGAGATTTATGCATTTAGGATCATGTAAATATTTTGTATTCAGAATTAATTCAATTTCAGTATCAAAAAAAGGTTGAAATAGATAGCTTTGAGATACTCATCGTTTTATTACTATTTCGCTGTAGCAAATTGAAATTATAATCAAGAAACAACGTTTATAAAAATAAAATAATCCTTTTGACAATAGAGCAACTGCTTTTATGGGTTTTAATTTTATACTTCTAACACTACTAATAATAATTCAAATTCAAAGCTTGAAGGAACAATAAACAATAAAGTAATTTAAAAATTAGGATGATTAATGTAAACTCTGCTATCACTTCCATAAATGTTTAATATCAACTTGAAATAGTCTATTAGTTTATATATAGGTGGAATAACAAAGAATTATTGTATCTGTAGTTAAAAGTTATCCATTACTCTTCAATTAAACTAAAGTGATACTAAGATTAATGCAAAATATAGCGTTATCTTCGTATTGAGCACTTTGCACTAAAAATTAATGCCATTCAAATTCTTTTAATGCCTTTTACATTTTCTCTGAAAATGTAGACTTAAATTATTATAATTCTGATGTATCTACAAAAAAACTTTAATTCCAAGTTTGAATTTGGTAATCTAATTTATTTGTTATCTTCACTAACATGTTGTATTTTTTCTTAACCAATTAAGTTCCCTCATAAAAGCATTTCTAAATTAAACTCAAAATCAAATACTTAATATATACTCTGTTATTCAATATTTCAACATTTTTATTCATTTTAACATGGAAGTTGTAGTTCACTATTTACTTATTAAGCAAGGATTAGTTTGGAAGTTATTTTGATACCTTTTCGATTTAACTTAAGAGTAGGACAGAGGATTAATGTTGAAGGTGAAAATGTAGACTGAGATTTTTCTGATTACAAAATGAGAGCGAATATATTATGAAGATATTCATCCTACCAATGAAACTGTGCTAAATTCATTATTAATTTTTAAGAATAATTACGAGAATGAAAAAGGAACTAAATTGAAGACTACAAAATATGTAGAAATAGTAAATTAAAGAAGATGTTGCAGAACGCTTTCAAATGGTCCACTTAAACATGGTTAAATATGCACAGCAACTTAAAGATAAAACTAAGAATAATAATAGTATAAGTTATCGAAATCTAGTCGAACATAGATTTAACAGGAAAAATTTGCATCGAACTAGAGAGCCGTGAAAATTGGTCATTAATTGAAGGGATAAAAAAGTTAGCCAAATTTCGACAAAGACTTCTACAACGATAGCAGTCTAAATATATAAATACCGCTCTTGCTCTCATATTATTAGCGACTATCCTAATTTGATTTTTTCTCCGCCGTATACTTAAGAACTTTTGGTGACCGCGGTTTCTAAAAATTATTCTTTCTTTGGCTTGATATTCCTATTTCACTTAAAAATTCAAAAATATCTTTGCAGATTCTAAAGTTAGTTTTTCTCTTCTTATTTTACCTCCTAAAAATCTCTACAAGGTCCTGAGATTTTAGTTATAATGAAATTTATTCTTAGTTTTCAGATTACAGAGGGTTTAATAGAGCAATTAATTTCGCAAATATAGCATCCTACACCATAAGTACTATTCCTGTAATATTTAACTTTATACCTTATGTTTCATTATATAGGATAAGGATTAATTTGTGCCTTATGGAGCGTTTAATTTAAGACTGTACATTTTGTTTATGAGACTTTCTTTTCTTCTTGATTATTTTTAAATAATAATTTCTCTCCTTCTTATTTTATCAGTGTCTTGTTTCGTGAATGCATTAATTATCTTTTTATGTCTGTTAATCATTCTAATCTAAAAGGGTTTATTAAGTAATTTTGTTTGGCTAATCTTATTTAAAACCAGTGGAGTAAATTAAAAGTTTATTAATTTTTATTTTAGTTTATGTTTACAAGGGCATACGATATCCTGATTACATTGTCACTTATTACTCGATCAGTTTTATGCCTCTTTAAGGTAAATCTAAAAACTAATTTTTAAGTTTTTCTTATAGTGAGCTCAGTAACTTCTCAAAATAGTTTTTCCAACTTCTTTGTTTTGATTTGCGTTGTAACAATCAAACTTTGCCTTTAATTCGGTGCACTTTAAATTACCATTTTTAATCTTAATTTCATATAACCTAAATTAACATAATTAGTACATTAATTAAATGAAATGAAATACAATGATAACCAAAAGAGCCCATAATAAAACCCTCTAACTATAATTCATTAAAATGTTAGAATTTCATTAAAAAAAAAATTTACTCTTACCTCACATGAAATAAATTCTATAAAATATTCTATAACATATCTCTTCAACAAAATATCGTATTTAATAAATAGAATTACAAAAATAAAAAATATGAATTGGTACAGTTTCAATATCATTATCAAAATCTTTTGCTGTACTTCCTTATTCTCATCATGATTATGATATCGTGTAAAATTGTAGATATTCAGATTACATTTTGGCTTTCAATCAGTAAATATTAATTTATTTTATTCATGAATCATTAATAAAAACTAATCACTTGAACACATGTTTTATATAAGGACATTTAATTTGAACTTTTTATTCTTAAACTTAAGTTAGATTTCTGAAGTAATAGGTGAATATATTTAATAAAACTATCTGAAGTACAATTCTTATTAGAATTTTTGCACTTTACTTAAAACGGTACAAATTTAATTACGTTAATAATATAACATTAATCTAGCTCTAAACAAAAACTTCTGGTTTCAAATACCAATCCTAATTATATTTCAATTAGTTTTTAAACTTAACGCATAATTTTTCATAATAGGACTCAAATCTGATTTAATCTGACTTCTTAATGTTGACCCCAAATCCAAACTCCCCAGCATTAGTTAAAATATATTATGTTATCGAGCCAACGCAATTTTTAAAGTGATTAAGGCAACATTATTAGCGTAACAAAACATGAAGTAGTTTTCAAGAGTAATTGAACATTCTAATCTTTCACCATCTATTCGTAACAATCTTGCTTAGTTTTAACAATTTAATTTCTCTATCACTGTATCAAAATAAATGCCAAACAGAAGCAAAGCAAAGAGCCTTAATATACCATTTTGAAAATAAATCCTTTTCTTTATGATCAAAAATGTATAATTGCTAATACACCAATTCAACTTCATATAATTCTTCTTCAGAAAGATACCTTTATATTTTCTTCCTTCTTGAGGAGTTTAAAACTATCTTACCTTCTAACTGTATAGTAATAGGTCCATAAGGTTGAATATTTTACTATTTTTATCTAGGTTAGTGAGAAAGTTTGTAATTAGGTATTTTCATAAATCTAGGTATAAAGTAAGCTTTAATAGTTCAGCATGACTATTAAAAAAAAACTCATACTGAAAGCAAATTGAAGATTATGCAATTCATTAAAATGTATCCTCAAAACTTAATTCTGATTCAACGTTTTTCGGTTCAACCAAATCATAAGGGATAGCCTTTTTATTCTTTGCTCAGTGACTAACTTAATCCTCCTTGAAACATATCATATTCTTAGGAGCATCCTTACGTGTATAATCATTCTATCTTCCTAGCATTCGATTCATAATGGGAGAATGTTTTTGCTTAAAAGTGACACATTCATGATCGAAACTATCATTTATAGGTTTTCTAGAGTGCAACAATGTATCATAAAATTATTTTGAAAACTTTAAAGAAATGTAATGCTTTAGAAGCAGGAGTAGAATTAGTAGCTGTGGGATGGTTAATTCAAGGTATGTATGGATAATTTATTTTTTTTATTATTGGCCTATGGAAAGGTCATTTCTGGCGTATCAAATTATAAATTTAGAGATTTTTAGTCTGAGAATCAATGGGCTTTCTTTTTATTCCATATTTCTACTTATGTTATTGTGAACCATTACATGGTAGATTTACATGTTTTAGTTCCTGTCTTATTGTGTCTTATAGCAAGCTTAATTATTTAAGTCATGTGTTAATTAAAATTGATAACTTCACTAACGGTGGAAGAAACAATTCTCAAGCCGTATTTCAATCAGTCTTGATTGTTGTATTAAAGTGAATATTTTAAAGAAGACTTTGAGATTATGAGTATTTCGGATTGTAGACTCGGTTTCCTCACAGTACCAATGTTTTTATAAACGCGGATCACAGTTTGGATACCCTATCTTTCTTTACTAAAGCATCAAGGATTATTTTCTTACCCAAGGACTCTTTTTTCTAAAAATTAAAATAAGAACAATACTATATTAAATAATATATGAGAAATGATGATTATTGCTATACTACTTTTGAAATCTCTTTTTGCTTTAAGAGTCAAAATATAAACGAAATTCTTTATATTATAAGGAGAACATTAGTAGTAGGCAAACATACCAAATAAACTTAAACTGTTTAAATAGATCAGAAATAAAATAATTACAGATTCTTTTTTTTGTGATAAATACCAAATATTTTGATTCCATTTAACCTCAATGATGTAATTAGGGAAGTGATCCAAAAAGAATATCATTATGATCTAATCCAATTTGAATTTAAATATAGTATGCAGCAAATGAAATTAATTCAAATTAATTTTGAAATTCATTATAAAATCGTGATCTCCATTAATAGGAATTGATTTAATATATTTTCAAAATTTCCTTCCTCTCAACAATTATAAATTACATTTTATAATAACCCACTGTTTTTTTCCAAAAATTCTATCCCTTATTTCAATGAATTTATACAATTTATTAATTTCTATTGATAGTGTGTTTGATAAATTTGAAAGAAAGAGTGATCCATGTTTTATATAAAGACTATTTTTTTAGTTCAGTTCATGAAATAATGATTAAGTATACCAAAAGTTTTTCAAGGCTCATGCTTTAAATTTTTCCTTATTAGAAATTATAGAGAATTCCTACATTGATAATCATGAATTATTTTTCATTATTCTATCTCTGCTTCCAAACATTTAGGTACTTACTTCCACCAAAAAAGATTTTCAAAATTTTCTTTTGCTAAATTAAATAATATTTTAAATTAAATAGGAATATATTAAGTGCTCAATGATAATTACAAAGATTTCTTTCAGAGAGCTACGATTTCATGATTTTAGCCCCTAATTTACTCAACTTAGCAGTATAAATTTGAAACAATACTTTGGAATATATATATAATTTTAATAATCTTAATAGAAATAAAAAATAATAATGTTATCTGAATTAGATAAGAAAATGTGTTCTAGACATAAATTAGAAATTTTGACAATAGATTTAAAGTAATCAACTGCTGAAGAGGATAAATATCTTTGTATCAAGTGTCTAATGGAGAAGATTGATATATAAAATATGGCTTTGGTTGAAGAGACTAAAACAATGATAAAACAAATGAAAAATGAACAATTGAGTTATAAACTCAAAGAATATTAAAGAAAAATTGAGAATTACAGGGAAATTCAATCCTAAGTGAAAGAATTGAAATTGTCTATTAATAATACTTTAGACAAAGTTTAATGTAATATAGATTAGAAAATAACTTAAATGGAAAATGAATTAGAGTAATCAGAATCAAAAATCTAAGTGTCTTCTTTTGAAGAAGATGTAACACTTTTATCAAAGAATTACAAAGGATCATTCAGTTTTGAATTACCTAAATAATTGGATANAACATTTTGGAGCAATAAAATAACATTTAATTATAAATTTCTTCTCAATAATACCAAATAAATTTAAACTGTCTAAATAGATCAGAAATAAAATAATTACAGATTCTTTTTTTTGTGATAAATACCCCAATATTTTGATTCCATTTAACCTTAATTATGTAATTAGGTAAGTGATCCAAAAAGAATATCAGATGCATTATGATCTTATCTAATTTAAATAAAATATAGTAGGCAGCAATGAAATTAATTCAAATAAATTTTGAAATTCATTATAAAATCGTGATCTCCATTAATAGGAATTGATTTAATATATTTTCAAAATTTCCTCCCTCCCAACAATTATAAATTACATTTTATAATAACACACTGTTTTTTTTTCCAAAAATTCTATCCCTTATTTCAATGAATTTATACAATTTATTAATTTCTATTGATAGTGTGTTTGATAAATTTGAAAGAAAGAGTGATCCATGTTTTATATAAAGACTATTTTTTTAGTTCAGTTCATGAAATAATGATTAAGTATACCAAAAGTTTTTCAAGGCTCATGCTTTAAATTTTTCCTTATTAGAAATTATAGAGAATTCCTACATTGATAATCATGAATTATTTTTCATTATTCTATCTCTGCTTCCAAACATTTAGGTACTTACTTCCACCAAAAAAGATTTTCAAAATTTTCTTTTGCTAAATTAAATAATATTTTAAATTAAATAGGAATATATTAAGTGCTCAATGATAATTACAAAGATTTCTTTCAGAGAGCTACGATTTCATGATTTTAGCCCCTAATTTACTCAACTTAGCAGTATAAATTTGAAACAATACTTTGGAATATATATATAATTTTAATAATCTTAATAGAAATAAAAAATAATAATGTTATCTGAATTAGATAAGAAAATGTGTTCTAGACATAAATTAGAAATTTTGACAATAGATTTAAAGTAATCAACTGCTGAAGAGGATAAATATCTTTGTATCAAGTGTCTAATGGAGAAGATTGATATATAAAATATGGCTTTGG